>DWQX01002482.1:0-21549 GCA_018245475.1 Pharmacophagus antenor | reverse complement strand
TTTTGGAGTTTTATTCAATATTGTAATTTTTTCAAGGTGGTCTCAAACTTTTGGCCGGCAGTGTACATAGCTGTACACTTTCAACAAAGTTAGAATTTATCGTCATTGCCCAAATTGTTTCACAAGCTGTTTTTATTCATTTCTAGACATTGCAGAAGTTAGTAAACCTTGCGAATATCAGTATATTGAACGCATTGAACAATACACATAATGAAAATAAAATTGATAGGTTTTAATTTGTTTTTATTCATTCATTATTATATATATTTTTATTATCATTCAGTGTGTATTGTTTGTAGATGTGTAGTGTAGATTAAAAATAACAAGAAGGAAGGCATCAATACCACATATATTTTTTATTACTTTTTTTCAAGTACACACTTTAAATGTCCGATATTGATGATTCTCTTGTGTTCTAAATAATGTAAATTGTTAGTGGGTTAATAAAAATTAAAAAAAATATATCTTAAGGTTGAGAAAATTTTTGCATTTATTTTGATCGTCGGTTGGATGGAAAATATATTATAATTAGTGCAAAATTGTTATCTATTTTAATTGACATTAATATTTGAGTCAAACTAGAAGCAAGACCTTTTGTTGTAACATCTAACCATGAGAGATCTTAATACCAGTCACCCTTTGAGTCAACTAAACGAGTGTCGATCAGACGTTAATCATTTTAATTAATAAAATACAATTTTAACCGACAATACGGATTAAGTTATTAACACGTAACTATTTATATTAGCTTTTTCCCAATCTTTTTATGTTACGTGTTAAATTTTATGTAAACTTTGTATGTAACGTGTTAAATTTTGCTGGATGTTCCGAAGTTAATAATTACTTTTTGTTGAAACCTCAAAGACGTAGTATATTAATTAGCATGTTGTACATAACTTTAATCAAAATATTGAATCTATTATCCTATAGAAATGAGATTACTTTGCTATAAAAATATCATAAGTTTAATACTTACTTTTGTTTGAGGTAATTATCTATTATTACACAGAATTTCTCGGAAACCAGTCTAGTATTTGCGTCATTAACCAACATACAGGCATAAAATTAAAAAATATTGTTGTTTCCATTCCGATTATATTGAACTTTTCGGAATACATTTCTGAATAAAGATTCAATTAATTACATGCATAGATAATAGAGCTTTCTTATGTTATGTCGTCAGCGGTGTGGAGGCCCGGAGCGCCGCCAGCGTCAAGCGGTTCGCCGATCTGCTCGTCGAACGCCACGCGCAGCCCAAGCGCGCCGCCGCCACCGCCACCGCCGCCGGTCTGGACCCCAAACGCCTCCCCGCAAGCACCGCGCAAAACCTTCCAACCCGTTCACTTTGAGGACACTCCACCCGCTAGCCGTAAATTTTCGGTGCGAATATTTCTATCCGCAATATGATCTACACCCAAAAACAGCAAACTTTAAAAACAAGAAGCTCTTACAATTACATGTAATAAAAAAATTAAATAAATCATTACAGAAACTAAAGAAATGCCAATCATTAAAAACTCATTAATCATCAAAAAAATCATTAAAAACATAACCAATAAAAAAAATATTCTTAAGAGCACTAAAACACAAAAACAACTAACACCAGAGGCATGCGATTGTGTTGTCGGCCGCGGAGAAACCTTATCACGTCCTTTTTTCCAGAGCTCTGTACCGACGTGAAGAACTACATTCCTTAGGAAAACCTCGACATCATACAGATTTATTAACGAAAACAATTAAGTAAAAGAAAATCACGTTATATGCATAAATTTACTCCTGTTAGTATCATAATTAACAAACGATATCAATTATTTTTTTTGTATAAACCTGGTTTCTAGATAGCAAATAATATGAAGAGTCTTACAAGATTTTGCACATCTGTAAGATAAGCTTAACACAAGAAAGTTTTCTTGCTCGTGAACACAACGAATACAGCATAAATTTTAACGTTGGAAAAGTTCTTAACGTGCTTGGAATACGAGATTTTTGTCAGTCAACTGAAATTGTTGAATTTAATCTTCAAAAAGTTTATACTGTATCTATTAGTTATTTCTAAATCATGTTTTTTGAATTCTTTAGTCAATAAACAAAACTTACATTTTCGCTGTGTTTGTATTATATGTACAACTTATATATTAGACGTGTTATGTACTTGTGTACTAGCACATATTGATGAACTGATAAAGCGATATAATGAAAACTTGCAAACATTTATGGAATCCGCCGTGATCAGTGTTAAAAAAGTACGTGGTACTTAAAAAAAAATCGTGTTGAATTGCGAACTCCTCAATTTTAGTCGGTAATAAAAGAAAAATTGTTTACAAAATACATCCAAAATTATCTAGACAAAATTGATAACTAACAAGTTTAGATGCAATACTCACAAAAATAAAAATTGAATTAGTCAAATTCGATGAGAAACAATTGAATCCTACAATGATCGTTGCCCGGTAACAAAAAATTATTATAGTTATCATTATGTATTTAATACTCATAATAAGTATTCATATATGACGGATTTTTCTAGAGCGTCGAGGAGAACGGCTGCACGAGCGGTACGGAAAGCGAGGGCCGCCTGAGGACCTCCCAGAGTGCACCGGCGACCGGACTGAGCGCGCTGGGAGGAACTTCCACAAGCCGCCTGCCCAAAGCACAAAATCCTACCGTCACTTTACTGCAAAAAGCAAAAGGTAAATAAAAAAGTAATTATTTAAATAATACATTGTTTTGTGTCAATCACAGAGTAGGCAAAACAGAAAGTACTTATATATTTCGACGTCAAAAAGTGCTACGTAGTTGCTTAATTTCAATAAATTGATTTTGATTTTCGTGTTATAGATTATTAAATCATTTTTTAAAAAAAAGGAAAGTTGATTCGCGGTATTGGACGTACTATTGTTCCATTAATTGATGTTTTAATGTATTAAACAATGTACATATTTTTCAATCAATTTGTAAAATGAACCATTACTAAAAAATACATTTTATTATTATAATACACTAAGTATTTACCATGTTTAACCATGCTTTAGATATTTATTTATTTAGATTACGTGTTCAAACTGTTTGGAGATAAAACATATTCGTAAATTATATAAAGCTACCTGTTTAACATATTTAGCTTGACTATTACTGTGAGGTGCTATTTAGGTTTTATTTACATCACAGCACATTTCAGTACTAACCATCTTGGAGTGTAAGAAAGGTACCAATGAAAATATTTCATATTTGACTATTATTAACGACAATTAAATCGCTACCGCCAACTTATAAATAATACATTCTTTACTTTTGCATAATATCAATATATATATTTATGTATTATTATTTAAATTTTTTTAAAACTTTTATCACAAAGGACATAACAAACCCATCTTACATATTCTCATTACTACAGCATACTTATTTCTAAAAAAGAAAATCATAAATATTTCTTTTCAAAGTGAATTAAAAACATTTAATAAAAAAATAGCCCTTTTCCACTATTAGATCTCTGGCATATTTTATAGCTGGGTCTGCCAGGATGGATTGTATCAGTCAAATATCTATGATAACATAACATATATGATAGATCATATTCCAGTTACTGGTTTATAATATCAATATATGCTTTTGCGAAGAATATCTTAATATTTTATCGGCATAAAAAAAGAACATTATTCAAAGTAACTTAACAAAGAAAACAGTTCATATTTTTATCAAGAGAACACGACACACACGAGCTCAAATTTAATACAGAGAAATTACTCTCAAGGTTTGTTGATAAGAATTTCCGCCTAACACGTTTGTTGAATATTAATATTAGCAAATTCCTTACACAACAATGCTTAATATTTATAAAAGAACGTTTAGCGCAGTAACGTTATCTTCATTATATGAGAAGGTCGACCTCTTAACATCTCAGTATAAAAATGTATTCATAGTCGTTAATATCAATATTAAAGTTAACTTACTAAGCCGTACCTATTCTCAATGAAGGAACAATAAAAAGAAAATTATTTTACCTTTTAGTTTCTTTAACTTTTACGACCATACTCTATTTAATAAATCTAAATATAATTGCTATTGTTTAAAAGGTGAAAAATCTAGAAAGTTGATAAAAAAAATAGATATATGTAGCATTAATGGATCTTTTCGACTGAAGAAAGTAATCGTTTAACAAGTATTTTATTTCTTTGACTAAATTTACGTATACATTTTCGTGGTTTTCTTTTCGAGTCTTCGGTATTTTGGGTCATTATTGCATTATTATATTTTCTATTTTTCATGAAAAGTATGAAGCAATTTTATAAAAACTAAAAAAATTAAAAAGTGTAATGCATATTAGTATATAGAACTTTTTATCATACGTTGTTCCGTTAAAATGATGCGTCTAAAACTTGTAAATCTAGTGTTAACCTATAATAAATTTTAAACATGACTTTATATCGTGTCCTTTTTTTTATAATTTTTTTTAACTTGGTGGAAACGCATTTACGCGCTATGCCCCCCTGGGGAAGAAAGGGTCTGTGTGGGACTTTCGCCCTAAAAAGGGCGTCTTACACACTAAAACCACCACGGTATTCCGCCTCGTCGCCGAGTCGTGGCGTCACGGGAACGCTAATCCGCGTCTTCCGTAACGCCGCATGACGACCCGTCCGCATCCGGACTCGATGCTCTCAAGGCGGAAGCGGGGCAAGGCGGCACGCCATAACAGGTGACATGCCGCTGCAACCTCGGGGACCTCTTCAACAAGCGGCAAACTGTCCCCACTGTCTGCCGCCTTGAGGTACCTGTTACGGGGGAAGGTAACGGGCGTTGTCCCTACGCCTTTGCCCCAACCTTTTGCGGCGCATGGGGTCGGCCTGGGCGTCCTCCTCGCACGCTCTCTCCGCCGACTCCTTACGCTCCAGCACCGCCTCGCAGAAAGCTGCCACCGCTTTCCACTCTCTCTCGCCTCCAAGCATCACCACCACAACTGCCCGCAGTTATAAGTCCATACCGACTACTGCGGTCAGTTGTGCGCGCTCGTCCGCCCATGCTGGGCACTCGGCGAGAGTGTGGTCCGCCGTATTCTCCTGGGCACCGCAATGGTGGCATTGCATGGTAGGCTCCCTTCGTTTATATCGTGTCCTAGTCAATACGAACACAAAACTATTCTTTGGCAAAATAAAACTGTATAAACTAAAATAAACTACAAAAACCGATCTGTTACCCAAACGATTTCTCTAAAAATTTTACTTACGTTTGATTGGCTAAAAAAAATGTATAATAATGAAGTAAAAAAATAAAGAGTGACATGGGTTCGTTAAATTTTCATATACTTATGGATAAAACAACAAAACAATATCATAAATAAAACACCTAGCTCTTATCCTTTTAGTTTTTCCCTAAGGTAAACGATTCTATAATATGTAGATGCTATTTTTGACCATACATTAACAATTGCAAAATGTTTTTTATTACCTGAGTAAATGGTATCTTACAACAGAATTTTACGAAAAGCAGTAGAGTCTAAATATTAAGCCATATAGTTTTATTATAGTCTTAAGAATACAAATATTTTCTAATATTTTCAGAAAATCAAATATCGCGAACATCCAACTTACACGAAAGGGATCCCAGGCTTCCCCGAGACAGGCCATCTCCACCAATTGGCGATCCAGGTATTTTTTTAAACAATTATCATTAAACTGTTGACTTTCTAAGCAACTGTATGATATACGAATTTAAAATAAAATTACGCTTACAAATCATTCCATAAAATAATCCTTAATAATTATTAACAATGACTTCTATTTTTTACTGATATTATCTTTTTGACCATACAAATCTACATAAGACTTAAAGATCTCTGTGTCTTTGTGTTGAACTTAAGACTATTTACCTGAATCGCTAATCTATAATAATTATTATGTACTTACGTTGTCTGTCAACTCTTAATTGCATATAAAATTATTTTTAAATTTTTCAGTACATGCATTACGTAAGGAATATCTCAGCGAAGGAGAAGCTGACCGAAGAGAGTACATTCACGGTGGCAGCCATAAAATGGCCGATGCCAATAGGAAAGTAGATGGAATCGGACCCACTACCAAAGAAGGAATGCCAGTTGCACTCAGATCTGTAAGTAAATAATCTCTTCTTCTTCTTCTTCTACTTTCCTTTTTTTACACTTCTACAATTAGACGAGATAGAAGCAGCATGTATTTCCTCCCTCTCCCCCTCCCCCTTGTTGAATCATGTGTCATCTCGGTTTCTTATACCCATCAAACTCATCATTTACTACACAGTCAATTCATACTTTCTTCGGTCTTCCTCTATCTATATTTCCTCCCGCTTAAATACTTATTTCTTTTTCTTGTTACATGACTTCTGTCGTCTGGAAGTATATAATAAAAAAAAATGTCATAAATTTCAAGCAGGTAATATGTCTATTTTTTGTATTGTAGTTATAAATACCCAGATAAATAAGCATAAAAGGAGCGAAAAAGATATCGTGGTCAAAATGTTCGTGAAATTATAATGTAAATATAGATAAGAATATAAATTATGCGGGTTATTATATAATTATTTTACAGGAGGTCAAAGACCCAACGAGGTGGTACAAAAAAATGTACGACACAATCCATAAAAACAGATACGACGGTAAGACTCACTTTCAATTGTAATTATTAATAGATGACAAACGTTATGATTTCCTATGGTATAGCAGAATTTTTTTTTCAGACGATTATGTGACTATTCGATACAAAAATCGTCAAGGTGATTATCGTTTCTTTTCCAAAATTTTTTGCATCATTAACTGCTTAAAGTGTTACCAAGATATTCATGATAAAATTAACATTTAACGAATTAATCCTAATCCATACGATATCATCTATGTACATATGTATGAATACGATTACATATATATAAAATGGTAAAATTGTTTTCATATACATATTCATTCCATATTTAAGTTGTTACTGTGTAACATATAACACCATCACACACCACTTTAACATCAGGAGAAGTTGATTTCAAGTGTTAGCCCATAACTGATAAATATATGTTGTATCAAATATAAATCAATAATAAACACAAATAATATAATTTCAAAATATTTACATTGCTTTATAATTATTCTACAATTTTAACTTTTGTAAATTGAATAATACTAAAAGATTTTTAATTAAAACTTAAACTAAGTAAAGTGGTTAACAGTATCTATCCAAAAACTACAAATTTTACATCGTGTCACTAAACATATATTTCGCTATTCAATTATTACATACTCGAAGTAAAAGAAAAATGAATAAAATTTTGTAAAAATATCCATACATAAACGAACTAAAAATATAAAAGAAATAGTACAATTATTATATAGTAGATGGCGCTGTAAAGAATTAGGTGTTTTTAATTTCCTAACTATTATTCTAAGGACATGAAAACTTTGTCTTATTATTATTCTGTTATCGAGTCATAATAAAATAAATAAAATTATGTTTCTTATTTTTTTTACTTCGATAGACACATCAAAATAAATTTAATATGAAACGTGTAAAATTAATAACTTTCACAGACTATAATAAATATCCATCCAATTTCCGTTTTTGCTTCATTACTAAATCTTTTCATTTTTTCCAACATAAATTTAATTATTAATATCTGGAATACATACGTAAAAAAACTACAGAATATTTTCTAAAGTTTTTTTTACTCCCAAACTTTGTTATTAATTAAAATTCACCACAACCTTTACTAAACCAGGTCAACCGCCCTTGAGGGTATCGAGCAGTAAATCGCAATACGAATACTTCGATCCCCGCTCGGGTTATTTAAGCGAACCAGAGGGCGGACTCGGTCGGCTAGGCTCCAGCTCTTGGAGTGACGCGTATGACAGTGACGCTACGACGGGACCGAGAAGACGAACAGCCTCGGTGCAGGAAGATAGAAGAGATGAGCTCCTCTCCCCATATCTACCAAATAATAAGTCAGTATAACAAGTTTAGACTATTAACAAACTGCGTACCGTTGATATCTTGTTTTCACGAAATCGAAGATCTTTCGTTTTCATGTTTTTTTGTTTTTCAAATAAACCAGGCAACTTACGATTAATTTATGTGAATATAATACTGAATACAGGCTATAAATGCACGAATCTGCTTTCTTTTATTGAATAAACATGATTCAGAACCATTTGAAAATGTATATGCTTTGAGCGCGTGTTATACGCGTTGCGTTAAGATTTATTAAGATATCTCGCTGGCATTAGACTATAAGTTTTAGAACAAAATATTAGGTATTTTTTCGAAGAATGCTTATAATTATTTTTCGGATCACTTATGTGCCAATGTGAAGCTAAAGCACAAAGAACGAACTTAAAATTTCTTACGAAATCTTTACACGCCCAGCTCCGGAAGGACCCAAGATTCGCTAAGAAAACATAATCAAGTACATAATCTGCAGTCGGATTTTTGTAAACATTTTTAATTTTGTCATAATTGTCTACCAATAAAACAAAATTCTTTTCACAATGTATGAGTATTATTTTATTTTAGGTACAGTACATTAGCGTCAGCAAGAGCTAGTCAGGAAGTTTATAAAAACCAACCAGGACGAATAGAAAATTACGTGCCTGGAAAGTCGTCTGTAATAGATAAAGAAGCAAAACAGGTAATAGAACAAAATGTAATATATTTTAACATTAATACGGTGGTCACATTAAAATTAACACATCCCATTTTTAATTTATTGCGGTTAACAGTTTTCGCTCACTTCTAATATCAGCTCCGGCTAAAATCAAATTACACGGTGAAATATCTTGATCAACGTCAAGATTGTTTTTTTTCTTTTCTAGTGGTGGGACGAGGTCATGGACATTTTTGATGGGGTACGAACTTTTTAGTACTATTATGTGCGTTTCTTTTAGTTATGGTGTAAATAACTCTTATATTCTTCTTCTCCGTGCTTTCTTCTCCTTCACTATCTTCTGCTTCATTAATAAAACATTTGGTGTTATTTATATGCGAAATTAAACTGTGCACGTATTATATGCGTTATATAAATATGTCTACTGTTTAATTGTGCACTAACATATCATAATGTATTCACTAACATATCATAATATATTCACTAACCTCAAAACGATATTTCCATCGGTGTGGTGGGTGCGTTTGGTGATGGGACTAACAGTGGCTAGACGACAACTCACCTCTGCCTCCTTACACCACATTGCTCGCGCGTGCCATCCAGAAAAGTGTAAGGTTCTTAATGTATCTGTCTGTTGTGGTGCATTGATGTAACCGTGGACGATTATGAATGTTAATTTTTAATATTCATATTCTTAACTAACCGGAACCATTACAAATTAAATTTTCAAACGAATCGTATTGATCGGAACTGACTGATTACAGTAAATACTAATAAAAGTTTATAAAATTAATACGTTACAATTTAAATATTTTTAACATGGATTGTGATGTTATAATTACAAAAAATATATTCACGTTCATACATTAAAAGATTGGTTGTTGATTTTCAAGTAGATGGTATTTCCTAAAACTCACGCATTTTGTATCATTGATAATCGATCACGCCTCTTCTGTCAAATATCGCTACTACAATAATGGCCGTCAACTACTGACCGAGTACAAACCTCAGATCACTATTAATAAAAACAAATAAATAATGTCAATAAGAAAACAAATAAAAATAATTAAAAAAAAAACAGCAATTGCATATACTTTAAATCATTATTAATGAGATTTAATTTAATGATATGATAGATATATTTTGTTAATTTCATTACAGAAGCAGCTTTTTTGTTCTATTTTGTACTTTGAACTATAAAAAAATTCATTTTAAATCCCATTCTGAAATATCTATTGAATTTTTACAAAAAAGAATAATATATCATAAAATAATAATTTAATATTAGTAGAAATGGTAAGAACAAATTATAAAAAAGAAAAAAAATTCACAAAACAGAAAACAAATACAAAAACAGTTACATTATAAGAGTAAATCCATATATTTTTCTTTAACATTGTGTTTTATCAATTCCACTTTTATCATTCCCTAATGTAATTACATATATAATTTATTATTAAATTAAAATGAATATTATGTGATCTATAATCAGTAACATTAACAAAATAAAATTATATTGGTCAAAATGCCTTTTACTTTGATTTTTATGTGACTAAATCTAAGGTGCATGTTACAAATTACACAGGTCTGCAACAAAAAAGCTTTCTGGGTTATTTTAAGTGGTATCCATGTATTTAGGTGTTATGAAAACTAGAAAAATACTCAAAAAATTCCAGAACGTCAGGTTATTTTGCAAAATCCAAAAATTCATTAAAAAAAGGGTATTTTCGGGCTAACTTTGAGTCATTGATAAGTAGGTACAATTTTATTTTGATACAAATACAAACAGGCCTTAACAATTATCACTTTTCAAATATAGAACACCTGTGTGAGCTAAAATAATAAAAGGTGCATACATATCTAGCGCGGTTCAGCGCAAGTTCGTACGGGCCTAGCGATTAACATATTGTAACCTGAACGTGCGCTCTCCGATAGCGTAACGTGTCAACTCGTCATTTTTTTCATAGATCTTGGTTCGATACGTAATGCGATGTCGTCTGTCCGGAAATGTGTGAATTCCTATGACAGTTTCTGTCATATTTTTAGCGAATATATGGTATTGAAGCAACAACTCAATATTACGGACTTTGTGTTTAAGTGTAAGAAATTTAAGGGGAAAAAAAATTCCGATATGCAATTCTTATGGTATGGCGCGAGCTAAAGAACCATAGTGATGATTGTTATTTTTGTTCGTGTAATGTGGAAGAGTATGATTCAAAACGGAAGCAGGTAATTTTATACTTCAATCTGCAATCAGCTATTCGTCCCATTCCTCATGGGACCGAAATACCAGTGCCCAAGAAACCTTAGAAGAGATTGCAAATTCTGAAGAAAAAGAAGATGAAGCTGGAGAAATGAAAGATGGAGCTGTACCTGAACCCGGAGACCAATCAAGTTTTGAATTTTAAGATAACAGCAGTCCGAAATTGTTTTCCCAGGGCGAGATCAATGATTTAGTGAGAGATTCCCAAAATAGATGCTGAATTGCTTGGATTAAGGCTCAAAAGCAGGAAATTACTTCTGCCGGGAGTATCTTCTTCCTGGTTTAAATATCTTGAGAAGTAGTTCACTTCCTACTTTGTCCAAGAGGATGATTTGGTTTATTGTACCAATATTGAAGGTTTGATGGATATATTCAGGATCACATACGACCCAACACAGTGGCGTATTTTCATAGATTCTTCAAAAGAAGCTTTAAAGCAGTTCTGCTTCACAATGGCGATTTCTACGCTTCTATTCCTGTTGGTCATTCCATACATCTTAGAGAAACCTACGAGAATTTGGAATTAGTTTTTCGCAAAAAAGAATGAGGACCACGGTTGGCAAGTGTACGGGGATTTTAAAATTTTGAGTATGTTGCTCGGACAACAATCTTTGTTCACAAAATTCCCTTACTTTTTACGTCTCTGGGATAGCAGACATTGAGCTAATCACTGGACGAAAAAGTGTTGGTCTCCGAGGGAGCTGAACGTTCGCTAAAAGAACGTCCTGCGTGAAACTTTGGTGCCTCGTCACAAGATTCTTCTACCAACGCTCCATATTAAACTGAGATTGATGAAGAAATTGAAAAAGAATTGAACAAATTGTTAAGTAACTTCCAAAAATGGAAATTGCTTCCAATACCTGATAAAAAAGTTTCCAGGTCTCTCGGAGGCAAAGTTGAAAGGTGTTTTTTTTGGACCAGATATCAAACGGCTCATGGCTGATCCACAATTCATCACGACAGTGAATCCTCAAAAGGGAAGGGTGGATTGCCTTTAAAGAGGTTATACGGAATTTTTTTGAACAATAAGAAAGGCCACAACTACAAGAATATCGACGAAAAAATGTTGAAAGTATTTCAAGCCATAGGTTGCCTGATGAGATTGAAAGTACATTTTCTGCATTCCCTCGTCGACTACTTTCTAGAAAATTTAGGAGATGTCAGTGAAGGACAAGGTGTACGATTTCACCAAGATATTAAGGAGATGGAGAAAAGATACCAGAAAAGATGGAACGTTTTAATGATGGCAGACTATCGTTGGACGCTTCAGAGAGACCTATCAGATGCTACCTACAAGCGAAAATGTAGCAAGAGGAGTCTCACTGGAAAAAAAAATGTGTTTAGTGCTTAGTAATCGATGTATTTCAGATAGAAAAAAAAAGTTTTGTTACTGAATTATGAATAATAAAATTTTATAGTCTTTTTTCTGTTTTAAGATGATAACTTGTTCAACATAAATACCACATTGTCATAAAACGTGACATTCTACGATAAAACAAAAGTCATTTTCAGATTTAGCACACCGAAAAACAAGAATTACGTGAACAAACTAAAACAGTTTTCAATTTTTTTATTTTTGCAGACCTGTGTTATTATTATGAAGATGTTTTTGCGTATGTTAATAACGTAATTTTTGGTATAAAACACTACAATTTTTAAAATATTTATGTAAATTTTGATATATTTAAGAAATAATTTACATTTAAATCAAAATTATTTAATAAAAAAAACTTTTACAGCAAAACATTTCAAGTACTACGTCACTACCACAAACATCGCCCAAAGAAAAAAAGGACGCTACAACAATTATACTTTCAAAATCAAACATGGCAAGGTAAGTAAAATAAAACCGAAATATACCGTTATAACTAACATTTCATTGTAACCACAATGTATATACCATAATTAATTACAACGAAATAACTTTCATCATAACACTATTATAGATGAAAGGTTAGTCTCATTCAAAAATCATAATCAAATAATAATCTCATTATTAGGTATTAAAAGAAAATAAAATCTTAGTGTTTCATTCTATATTGGAAAGCTGGCAGAATATATTATTGATTAGAAGAAGGTTTTTAGCAAGATTGGGAGATTATGTTCAATAAATTAAAGCAGTTGTAAAAAAATAGTCTATATACCTAAATGGAACTAAATACGCTGATAAACTATTTTAATTTGTTAAATCATCTCGGTTATTAGGGCTTTAAAAGAATCCGGCTATGAATCAGACTCTACACTAATATTCCGTCGACGCGAAGAAAACGATGTCCCATTATCACCAGCGGAAAGACGGGCTGCTTATAGAGATCTGCAAGCGGGAGGGGAGCCCCCGCTTAGAGGTTTTCGCTCTCCTGCTCCACCTCGACAAGGTAAGAATTAGTAAAAGAGATGTTTAACCTCTTAGTATTTTCAAAATAAAAAAATGTTTACCTCTTATTTCTAAAATACTGCATAAAATATCAATATTTAAAGTGTTTTAGTCCAATATGTACTAATTTATTCGCTATACTGATATTGGTTCATAAAATTTATAAAATAACCGACGACTGCTTTCATATTGCGTGTTATAATGATAAATAGAATATAATATGTATTTTTAAATTTTTACTTTTTAACATTAATATCTAACATTTGAAGCATGTCTTGCTTTTATTATTATTCGGTTTCGGTGATTAAAAAGAGTGCAAGTGTTTTTGTTTTATGATTGCAAAATAATTATACGAACTACTTTCTACTTAAAAATAACAAATCAAGTTTATTAACAAACGTGTACAAAATACAAACAATTATCTTTATATACAAATAATTATCATTTTTATATACAAATAATTATCTAAGAGAATTGCGATTTATTGTCTCCTATAAGTGAAAAAATAATTGTTAATAGTATAAAACAAATGCGGTAAGTCACATTATTATTTCTAAATGCATGCAGAAAAACAATCTACTAACAAGGTATCGGGACTTGGGCTTCGTAAACAGGTAACACTAAAAGTTTAATTTCTGCATGAAAATAATAAACTCCAAATTTGAACACAGTATTTTGCGCACCTCTGTAGTTCCACGAATAGAACGAGTATGCTTATACACGCGGTAAAGGTATCAGGAGCACAAGAGACACGTATTGCCCACGGCTAACGTAATAAAAATGTTTTACGATGCAATTGTAAAACGAAGATATGAATTTCGCAGATGAATCGGATATCGAGTATATTCCGATTTCCTCCACTTTGACGAAGATCCGAATTCACAAAAAAACACCACAGATGCACGAAGTAGTCTGCTATCCTATTACTAAAATACAAACAAATGAAATACACAGAAATAGTTATGAATCGAAAGAACCTGACATAATGGATACTTTCCCTCCAGCACCACCGAGAAGAATATCATCAAAAAACAGCAGAACTCTTAAACTTGTGACATCATCTAAACATTCTTCAACTTCACCGCATAGAACGACAAAAGAACAATCAAACGTTCATTTTCTTAAAAACAAATTAAGTTATAAGTTAAACAGACAAAATACACATGTAATTATAAAAAAAGATACTAAAATAGATAATAATAACAAATTACTTAAAGCTCGAGATTTATCAACTTCTTCATCTTCGTCAGTTAACAAGAAACATATTACACAGATAAATACACCATCTGTTACTTCAAAAAATGTCACTGGAAGAGGCACAAGTAGTTTTAGTTCCCCTAGAAGGACCTTACAACCTATTGAATACACTTCTAGAAATAAATATGGGGATTTACATTCTTCTGTCATAATTGAAAGTGGAGCGGGGCGAAAAACTCCTATATCTAATATATTAGACAAAGTAACACCGTTAGATAAATTATGGAGTTCACAAAAGAGAAATGAAAGAATAGATATAACAAAACAAAAAGAAACAAGAAATAATAAGTCTCCCACACTAACATCTTTGAAATCAAGTAGTAAAATAACATCATCTATAGATAATAAAACATCTCGAAATGTAACTCATAAAAGCAGAGACATGATCCGTACATCAGAAAAACTACAAAAATTTAAAACCACTAATATACTACATAAACCTAATTCTGCAATAAATATAAAAAATATATCTGCTAAAATAGGTCCTAAAATAGGTTCTCTCACAAATACGTGTATTTCTAAATCAACATCAAATATCCCATTAACTATTAAAAGAACAAACAACGTAAGATCAGCTGTTGTAACAAATCTGAAGAAGAAAAAATCATTAGAATGTATTATAGGAAAACCAAGAAATATACCCTGTCATGAAACATACAATAAAAAACCAAAAGCCGTTATATTAAAAAAGGAATCCAAACAAAAATGTCACAAAAAAAATATGCCCAATGGACTTAATATAGAATCGGACAAACACTTGAATATTTCACCTAAACAATTTGATAATGATTCCTTTCAAAACATAACTTCTAAACAAATCAACGTAAAGGAACTGAAAAACACTCGCGATGCCATAATATCGGATTCCTTTTTCCGACATCTTTTTCTCAGAAACTCATCTATTCCGGTTACTTCTACTTCACAAGAATATACAATGAATACAGTTCAACAAAAAACCAAGTTGTTTCAATCTTTACCACATGTTATTCATAATACATCAAATTATTTAAATTCGTATTTAATACATAAAAAACCGGTTTCCCTCTCTCGGTTTAAAGTATGGGATAAAAATTTCAGCCCTACACGAGTATCCAGTCCTCGATCAGTGTCATGGCCAGGCAAAATGGATGGAGAAATACGAAAATTTCAAAGTTTATCAAAATCTGACGGATTCGGATCAGCGTCTTCTTTATCAACCATTCGGAGCAAAAGTGAACCACCCACCAACAAAATATACTTTTCCCAAACGTCTAGACCTGTTTCTCCTACCGTTGTTTTTTACAAAAAAAAAAATACAGAAGGAAAGTCACTATCTTCGTCTAAAATAATATTCTTACAACCCATACCAAATATACTTAGTAGTAAGCAAAAAAATCTAGAACACGTGCAATCCTTGAACTCGAATTTAAGCGATTTGTCACAAAAAGTAGATTCTTTATCTTCCTGTAACATACAAAAACTTGTAAAAAAAACTAAAACTGAAGATAATGAAGGTACTACTACAATTTTCTTTTCACAAACATCTAGACCAGTATCGCCAAGAGTTATAAAAAGTACTTCTAAAAGCAGGAGTCAGTCCTCGTCGCCAGTACCATTCAGATCTCCTTCTTACCGGCGTATCCATAACGCGAGAATACAAAGCAAACAAGTACAAAATCCTTCGTTTAAAAATGATATAAGAACACGAAGCGCTGATAACGCAAAGACATATGAATTTAGCGAAAATTCTTCATTCAGGGTAAAAAGCAATACTAATTTATATATAAATGACCCTGATTATGACGAATACATTCGAGACATCCAAAATTCCAAGATAAGAACAGAGAGATTTCGAGAACTTAACAGATATTATGCATACTTAGAAAGAGTAGCAGAACTTGAAAAAGCTACTTCTGCTTGTGACTTACGGTTAAGAAAAAAAGACGAAGAAATTATTGATTTCGACCGTTGGAAAAAAATAAGAGCAATTGAACGAGCAGAGGAAGAATTAAATAACCTTTACCATAAATTAAAGCTAGCTCAAAGTGAAAATAATATTTTATTTTATCCAAAGGATTTAAATGATTTCCGGTGGAATTCTGGTAAAGAAAGGGGTCTAAGAGTTAAGGAGAAGTCAGTGGAAGATCTGAAAGAAGAATTCCTGCAAAAACCTCAATTGGAATTAAATGAATCGAATATATCCAAAGATCATTATAAGCCATTGTGGAGAGGTACCAGTGTTGCTGAAACTGCCTTCAATATAAATATGAAAAATGAAACTGATGTCAAGAAATCTTCTATACCTATTAAACCTACAAAGACTGTGCAATACTACACAGACAATTCACTGAGTGAACTGCAGAAAGAGATAGGATTAGGAAATCGTTTATTGAGTAGTTTATCTGTGGAACAAGTTGATGCTTTGAAACGACAACTAAATGCTATTTATAGCAAAGAATTAGATGCTAAAACCAAAAAAGAAAATGAAAAGTATACAGTTGAAGTGAAAACCGATAGTTACATAAATCCCAATTTACATGTTAGATGTAGCTCTTTAACTACACCATCTACTACTTCTGGCTTTGTTAATGAACTAAGCAAATCGGATTCTATAGCTGCTATCACCAGTTCATTATCATCAGAGAAAGAATTAAAAAATAACGTTAATAAAATGCAGATGTCTCTAAGTGAAATTGAAAAACAGAAAATATCACAGTCTTTAAGCAAAGAAGTCCTGAATAGAATGAACAAATACGACAATTTCATGCATAATACTATTATAAATAATCAGCATGATAACGTAAATAGTAAAGAATGTGTCACAAAAAATACTGATAAAATAAAAAATGAAAAAATTCAAGATAAAAATACTCCCGATCCGGTACTAACAATTAAGGTAAATGAAAGAAAAAGGCATATTATATATCCTATTGACAGCACTGAAATTATATATCAATCTTCAACTAGTGAAACAGAAACTGGTAGTTCAGAGAACTCCAATAAAACGGTTATATGTAAATGCCCCAGTAAAGAAGTATTGAAAAAGGTTGAGTACTTTGAATCAGTGAACAAAACAACAAATCAACCTAAAACGATTTATTCCGCTACGGATAGCTTTTATGATACTAAAACTAAATTAGATTTTCATCATGTAAAAAATAATGAACCAGAAAGAGATAAATCTATTTCGCAATCTCAATCATGCACAAATTTGAAGGAGCTCTTCGGCGAAAGTGAAAAAAATAAATTTTTATCTTTACCTTCCAAAACCGACCTATATTCAAGATCGCCCTCGTCATGTTCTGAAGTATATATTAGTGATCGACGTACCTCAGACACGCCACGTTATTCAAGCGACGAAGCGATATGGCGCAGTCGAACCCCATCGCCCGATCCGGAGCGGTATTGGCGTGCTTACATAAAACTGGCTCGTGCAGGGGAGGTACGCCGTATTGCACGACGTTTTGATTCACCGTCGGCAGCTGGTGCTGTATTACGAAGACATCGAAGTGACCCAGAAATCGCACGAAATGTTCTTAATAAAGAATGGTCCTCTATTGAACGATTACAATTTAAAAGAGATAAATATAGAGTTATATTACCGGTGGCGCGAGTTCCACTCCGATCGACAAATCGTTTCATGCCTCACATAGATGTTATTTCAAAGCTAGCGGCTTTACGGAAACGTACATCACCTAGGTCTAGATCAGCTGAAGAAACAATAGAATGTCGATCAGGTGAGGTTGAACGCATTAGAAGACGCTTCGAAGCAATATCACTTTTAGGTCCAATATATTCATCAGCACCCGACGTTCGTGACTTACCTGATATATCATCCTATTTAGCCGGTTCATGGATTGCTCATCGTTATCCAAATCCAAGTGATAATAACAAATCTGTTGAAGATTCTGGAAGGTTCATAAAAGGTCGCAAGTCACCGATTAAAAAGGAAATAAAGCAAGCGTTTTCTAAAGAAACAGTAAACCTTAGCTCTATTTTAAAAAACGAAACATCAACTAAACAAGATTTTGATCCTTCGGTACATAGACCAGTTAGCCGCTATGAGCCACCGCGCGCACCTCCCCGACCTCCTCCAGCTGCGTGGCCGTATCAACTCGGGCCCTTGGTTACACCATCTCGGCACACCGTGACGTTCCAAGGTTATTAATTTCAGTTTATAAATTACATGAGTTTAAAATTGGAGTTTATTTATTTATATTTCTAACAGTTGTATAAATTGTTTTCTATCGGCTACTACACTGTGTTTTATTACAAGAGTAATGATTAGAGACTCATTTTTAACTTTGTTTCTATGCTTCTTTTACCATTTTCATTCTACTTTATTAATTTTTGTAGAGAATGACTCAGCCCCCGTGCCGCCTCGAAGAATACCGCAAGGGAGTTATTCTGATACAGGCAAGTCAATCAATAATAATCTGATAATTTAAGTTCTACATATAATATGAATAATTGTTGATAACTTACTTCAAAATTTTCATGTTTTTTCCAATAAATATTTATTGTCACTCACAAAGTTTGCTAAATATATTATATACTTATACGTTACATTTTCATATTAGGTAATGAACTGTGAAGTTCCATTTTCCATCTGTAACAATTTGTCACATGGCGAGAGCCTCACAGTCGCAGAATAACTTAAAATCTTGTGTGAAAAAGAACTGTTTCTTTTTCGCAAATTATTGTTTCTTTTGTTCAAGATAGCCACCATAATGTAACCAAAAGTTATTTCTTTGACCGCAGTGAATACATGTAGACTCAAAGCGAGCTCAGTTTATTAATTGACCCTGCTGCATTTAAAAGTACAAGATAATTTGCTCTCAACAATATGTTTGCGTCACCAAGATTACCTCGACTAAAACCTGCTCGCTCAGTTTTTTTGTGCGTAAATAGTTTGCCACGCTTCCTGTTCACGATCAGTTTATTGTTGCGCATATTTCGTTACAAAGTCGCCTATAATATTGACAAGTATTATCTCAAGTGTTAGTGATAAATAGTATCAGTGTTATCGTGGCTTTGGTTAAACATGAAGCATCAAATGGAAGTGCATAATGAACAGTGAGCATTATAATATATTGATAAAAAATTATTAATTTTAAAATGTTCAGAAATCTTGAAAGTAATTACTACAACCCTAGTAATGAAGACATTACATATGATGATACTTTTTTTGATAGTGACGTACTTAAGTCCAGCTCTGTATCAAGATCCCTGAGCGCATTAAATAGTTTTGTGAAAAAGAACTTGTATTACGATGAGGAACCACGCAGCGATTCTGCATATTTTTCGAAGGAGACTAGCCCAAATGATTCTGTTGTAAAATATGATTCAGACGGCGGAAAAAGTCACGAATCATCAAAAAAAGAAATAATTTCGGGGTCACTTCCTGAAGCGAATATCGTTTTAAACATTGTAAAAGTGCAATCGGTGGGTGAAGCGTTTACGTCTGAAATAAAATATACCGAAGAGTTGACCGACGATTACAAATTCAAAAAATTAAACGAATGGTCGATAAAGGAATCTAATAAAGTACTTGACAAGTACGTTAACGAATTACTTTATAAACAAGGCGTGACCAATGGTGAACATTATCAAGGTCAATTAAAGTCTGATAACGAGCCCGACTCTCTTGATGATTTAAGTACTATTAATATACCGGAAAATAACAATATACCGATCAGTGAAAACATATTAAAAAATAAAACCCATGTTAAAGACGACTCAAAACATCATACAATACACGATGCCACAGAATGGGTTAATAGGACTAATGTTTACCCAGATGTCTACGCCCCTCTTCCTTATAGTAAGTGTATCTAATTTGTATTACTTATTTTTAATTCCTTGAAAATACATAGAAATAAGATTAAAAGGTATTAAAATTCCAATAATGTATCTTTAATGTTATTACTACTTAAATGTTATATTCTTCAGATTTTTTCAATTATTTTACAATGTTAACTCTGCTTAAAAATATTAAAAGGCTTTTGGAGCGAGAGACAAACCAGTCGAGTCAAAGAAAGTGCAACAGATCTCAACAGCCGTCAGCTGTCAGACATCGCAGTCGCGCGGTCAGGCGCTAGACGCCTCCACTTTTAGCAAAGTGCAGTGTTTTATTTGAATTACTACAAATTGTATCAACGACAATTAAATTGTTTTCTCCTAATTGTATTAACTGAAATGGGTATTTTGAAAAATATAAAAAAAATGACAACTTATGGTTAGTTAATATTTTTATTTTATGAAATTACTTTCTTTTGTATATTAATAAATTATAAGTAATTTTAAAAATAATTGTGTAAATGGAGAATGTGATGAATATAGTGTTAAATATTACAAGTGTATTTCTATTTATTATAATATTATGATATTATCCCTTTTGTGGTCGCGGAAAAATACTGAACTGATGGCGTTGTTGTCTTGAATATTCGGAAACGACAAGATTTTGTAAAAGCAGAGTATCTTATATCTCGGTACAAACAAAAATAAGTAGTAAAATGTGCAAACGGACGGACAAAACATTATTTAAGCTAAATATTTTTTTGTTAAAGTATTACAACTCCGGTATAAAAAATTAAATATTTTGTAGACAAATATTACAAATGAAAAGATAAATAATTAATTGAAGTTTGTTCAACATATCGATTGCTTTGTACACGACCGTGGAATTAGGTTACATTACACTCTAACACCGAATTACAATATCTGTTAACATGTCGCAAACTAATTTGCAAAATTATCTATAAAAACTATACCAAAATTCTTTAACCACTATACAACTATGAAAGTAGGTTTGATAAAGACAAAATACCTACCTAAAACTACATTTTGTACAGGTAATAGTTAAATGCAAAGTACAGTTGCTTAATTTAAGAACATCATATAATTACATTGCCATAAATTTTATATATATATATATATTATCAAAAGCAATAAGACTTCATTGCCTTCTGCAGTAACGAAGCAATGAAATTTTGTTTTATCAAATAATTTTTATTTTCTGCGCATAAAACAAAAATTTTTAAATTTTTTTATTATTAATAAT
>DWQX01002481.1:0-21556 GCA_018245475.1 Pharmacophagus antenor | reverse complement strand
TGGAAATAATTCTATTTCCAGGAAAAGTGCCCTTCTCAGGGCGCCGGTAGCCCCACACACGCCTCCCCCTCCCACGGTGGGGGGGGCCCGGTGCAGCAATGCATTTTCCCCGCGCAAACAAAAAAAAAAAGAGCTCAAACCAGCAGACCACCGAAAGCGTCGCCAATTCGTTCAATGCGTAAAGGAGCAAAGTGAAGTAGATACCAATTTTGAAAAAAAGTCATTTTGTCCAATGAAGTATAGTTTCGTATGAATGGCTTCGCGAATACACAAAACTGTCGAATTTGGGACTCGAAAAATCCTCGTGCAATCCATGAGAAACAACCGCATCCACGAGTAAGTGTCTGGTGCGGATTTTAGTCAGGCGGCGTGATTGGACCTTACTTTTTTGAAAATGAGGCCGAAATTGCAGTGACTGTGTACGACCTTCATCACAGGAATATGATAATTGACTTCTTGTGGTCTCAACTGGACGGCATGAATCTGGACAACATGTGGTTTCAGCAGGACGGCGCATCCTGCCACACCGCGCATGAAACAATCGACTTATTGTAGCAACGATTTCCAGAATACATTATCTCACGAAATTCTGTGTAATAATGTCAACTAGCCACCAATATCGTGCGATTTAACGCCGTACGCTTTTTTTCTAAGGGGATTTGAGAAATCTCGAGTTTATGCGAATAAACCCGAAACGATTCCTGAGCTCAAATCGAAAATCCAACGCTTCGTCGGTGAGATACAGCCACATCTCTGTGCAAAAATCATGGAAAATTCAATGAAAAGAGTAAAAAGGCTTGTCATCGGAGTTGTGGAGGTCATTCGCCGGATATTTTATTCCATACTTAATCGGAACATGTCTTCTTTACAATACAATAAAAATATCACAACTCTATCATAAAATACTCGTTCTTATTCTAAAATGAAAAAGTGCACTCTTACTGAGACACCCTTTATAAATACCTAAAAGAAATTGGATTATCATTCCAAACACTTTTGAAAAGACTTAGATTAATTTGGCAACATTTTAAAACTAAATGTGAAAATGTGTCGTTTTTTTTTAATTGCTGTGTATATAATAAATAGACAAGTTTTACTTTATTTATATAATTTATTTATTTTATTCTTGTCCATAGTTATTTGATCTTTGATTATTCGAAATTACTCTTCTGTTAAAACTCTGGTCGTCGAACAGCGTGCCCGCTACTCTCGCCCCATGTACGCCTGCGGCCCCGAGTACGACGAGCCCGCATGCTGCGCCCCGGAGGACGATCAATACACCGGTGCTTATGGCACACCATACTCTGACCACTATGGCTCACGGCCCAGCATTGGTGAGGCGACTACATACAAACTGTTATATATCTCTTTCTATTTATTTTCTACTCCCACCAGAAGCGAGTGATCCCGTTAAGACTCATCAACTATCGTAATCTCTAAAAAATCTATCCAGAACAAGCATCTCGTATTCAGTTTTAAGTAAATTGCCTATATGCCGCCAAGAGCCAAAGTCGTTTGTTTTGTCACGCAATCTGTTTTAATATCGGGGCCATCGACATAACTGACGAAGTTTAAATGGTGTTAATGTTTATTCCAACCTGTCTGTCTTCTTCTGAAGATTGTTACTATCTAAATAACAATCCTCATATTGTCAATCTGTCGCCTTATTTAAGCTCTCATACGTTAACAGTCGAAATACACCGTTGCTTTTTTCCTACTGTTAAAATAAGACCTGGAGTATTCTGAGTGAGCACACTACCGTTTTAGCATCACTGTTAAATAATATCGTATGAAATTGGGATGAAGTTTTATTACATTGTTGTTTAAAAACTCTTAATTTATTACCTTTATTAGCCACTTCGGTGCGGCGCTCGTCGACCACGAAACCGTACTCGTAGCGGACACACGGGATAAAATATCAGTTCTAAGAAGATCATTAGCACTCCAATATTCAATTCAAAATGATTTTCGCACCTACTACAGAACTTTTTTGTATTTGTAGGAACTCGTAAATGCGGTGGATCTCCTGAGCCCCCACCACCCCCACCACGCAACGCCAACAACGACAACAACTGCTCCTCCTCCTTCAATGAAAGCAAGGACTCCAACGAAATCTCCGAAGCCGAGTGCGATCAACCACGCAACTATCCTGGTACGTATGGAAAAAATGTTTAAGTCCATATCCATAAAAGAACCCCGGTATTGTTTTCTGTCTGTCCTAGCTTCAAAATCGATTAAACTAAAATGAAGAATTTATATTCAATTCAACACAATGTTAAAAATACATATATTAATAATAAAGTTACTAATTAATAATTTTTTGTACATATTCATCTTCTCGGTAAAAAATTATAATAGGAATCATCTAAAAAATTAAGTTATATCTGCATGACTAATAGAAACTAAATATTGTTCCAAAAAAATTGCAATCAATAATTAAATGAAATAATAATGTAAAAATTGATCCATGCCATGCGCACATGGGCGACGCCTGAACAGAAGACGGTAAAAATATTTTCACTCAATTAGTTTCTATGTTTGTTTATAATAATTGTGACTGACAGCATGCCTAATTTGTTTCAGTAATAACAAATTGAAAATATTACCAGCTTCTAGATTTTCTTGTAATTGGCTTACATTTCTTTTTCAAAATTTTCTTTGTTACTATTTAAATATAATGTTTTCATTCTATCACCTGGCGAATTATACTGTTATAACACCTGTGCTTAAATATTTAATTACTCGTTCTTTTGTTAAATCTGTATTTTAAATATATACGATATAACATGTTTGCCACGTGATAATTTACCATACGAGGAACTTCTCATCGAATCTTATACAAAATTATGCTTGGATGTGATCGTGTTAACAAGTTCGTTTATTAAGTGGTTCTGTAGATATTTAGTATGTGTTTTAGGATTCGAGTAACACCGCAAGTAGACGGTTAATTCAATATGTAGTTTCAATGTGTTTGTTTGAAAAATTTGTTGGGTGTTATTCGGATTATCGAAGTAGCGCAAGTGTATCCGGGTGACGTGACTAGTGTAGAGCGCGTCGTGATTTGTATGTTGTTGCAGTCAGGGCCCACAACGCCAAGGACGGTATGCACAGCGAGGAAATGAGAAAACTCATTGACAGGTCAGTTTGCTCAGGCCCAATCTTCACACCACTACACAAGAACACGAACTACTGTTTTTTACACTGTCATGATGCATTCAATAATTGTAAACCCATTGTTTTGGAGTTTTTACACTTAACATGCAAGATAAAATTTGTTTTAGTAAACATAATAATTGCAATCAACACCACTCCTTTTATAATTTTTGTTATGTTTATAAATCCATGTAAATCTGTTAAATGAAGTATTATTAAATATGCGTAAAAAAAATATAAATATGTAGTAATACTGTAATAGTAATTTGGACATTGACCTTTACTCAATGTTCATTGGTGGAGAATATGATATATCTGGAAATCTAAATTATAAGATTCACGTATTGAACATTGTTTTTCTATATATTTATTATTTCTATTATAACACGTAACGCACAATTTAAATAAAGAACATTATATTTGTTGAATGAACACAATTTACTCTTACCAAAGTAGCCGACTCGTTGTGTGAGAGCCGGTTTTTATTTGAGGTATTACCTATTAGTTTTATAACTACTTGAAATATATATCTATATGTATACAAGCATATCCAGGTTATTAAGCATGTGTTATGTTCTGCATCCGTCGCCCAGCAGGAAACAGTAAGTCAAAGTATGTGAAAAAAAAATAAATATCCGCTGAATGTTCATTGTTTTTGCCTGATTTTTTTTATATCTATTATACTTTTGTGGCTAACCACTTTTTGTAATGCCCTTTCACACCACTCATTTCTTTTGCTAACCATATATAAATCCAAAATAAAATCGTGCTAATCTCTTTATTTTTTTATCATTAACCATGTAAACTATTGTAATCATTAACTGCAGCTTTCTCATTAGACAGTATTTTATACAGCAAAAAATGCGCTTTTCATCCGAAGCCATTTAGAACCGAAATTATCACGTTGATTACGGTAACATAATTGTTTTTGTATGATTTATATATCAGTCACTTTATCACTAATAGCTTAGAAAAAAAATAGGAGGGTTTATAAAAAATTGTAATTGAAAAAAAATAATGCATTAAACCTATAATCATATTTATATATAAGATATAAAGCAATGTAAATTATCAGAATCTCCAACCTTTTACATAAATGTAATTATTTATATTATTCATACTTTAAATTCGTCAGACTAATTTAATCACATTTACAGACCAGAAGCAAACACCCCAATCCCCCAGCAAGCAGTCCACGGGCGGGGACTCACAGCCTACGATACTGTGGCAGTGTAACCTGTAAATTGACGTTACGACCTGCGACACGCGGCTAATAATTATTTAGTATACACAACATTAAAGCCATTTTGCTGCTGTAATTTTCACCAGCTTGAACTTTTTAGTAAACATATTATTTAATCTGCCCACAAAACTTATGCTTTAACGTTCTCAGTTGCAATCATTGCAGTCAGCAGGATGGCTATTTTGATATACATTTATGTTGCCCTTTCATAACCGTGTGTCGCGTTTTATCCACATTTTACATTTATCCCAACTTAGTTGCTGGATTTTTTAGTTCCCACGCCATGATGCACTTTTGTGCTACATTGATTTTCATATGTAACGTAGACTAACCTGAGGGAAACCTGGCAAAGTTGGGTAAAATTATTGGATACTTCTCTCAACTAAAAGTGCAAATTACGTCACTTATATATGTAGTGTTACCATTCAAAAAACGGAATTATGGTTGTGGTAGTTATTTCAAATTGATATAATATTCCCTTTTAAAAAAGTGACGAGTGTAATTTTTTTTCCATATTCCCCAACTTTGCTATCATAATCGCAGTTAACATTTATTTTTTAATGATTTACCGAACTTTCTTTTTATGTGTTCAGCTTAATTTAACATGAACGTTCATGAAACTGTGTCGTGGGCTAAGCTTCAATTTAAATTAGGCTCAACACGCAATTAATGTGATATTTTCAATTTTTTACCCATTTTATTTTTTATATCAAATGTATTAACCTAAACAATATTTGTTTGTGTACTCGTAGTTCGTAATTTTATAACAACCGGCGACAGCAGTGTTGCCACGATGCTTCCTTTTTGCTGTTATAGTTTTCGTAATGCTTTTTACCATTTACGTTATTGCCATGTCCTACATGACATTTTTTATGTAAAACATTTATGTACTATTTTACGTTTACATTGCGTACACTATATTATTAAGTCTAGTATTAAGTAGTTTACTTATCATAATTAATCAACTCTTTTAATAAAATGCTATATAATCTGCAGTTAGCGACTTAAGTAACAGATTACACATTATACACAAAAGTACTGACAAGTTACAATAATAATACACTAACGGATACGATGAATTACTCAATTAGTACTCAAAACTAACCAATATAGAAATTTTAAAAATAATTAATCCAACATTATTCTATAATAATAAGGTACATTTTATAGTCAATCGTAATCTTCTCTTTCTATAATATTATGCATATAAATTAGGTGTAAGACACTTGCGTGTCATTTTCTAGGTGTTTCCTTGTGTTGTGCATTGTCTTGTAAGCTTGGCAAAGTAGGCTCATAGTTAGGTTTCGCGACTTCCTACCAACCGATCTTCTCCTAACCTTCCATTTAGATATTTTGGATTAATGACAAAAATAAGTAAGAGTTAATGTAAAAGAAATTATTGTGAATTCTATTCAAAAATTATAAGGTTAGCTGTTCAATGAGACTAAATTAAGGATTAAAAATCGTGCTTAGCGTTGAAGTTTTAATGGTATCATTTCAATTTGCCTGTTTTATTGTAACTTACCGCTAGATGCTACATTCATAAGTTTAACCTTTAAAATTTTGCAATTTGACATTGCTTTCGCAACTGTTTGTACCAAAGTGTTTGATTTGTGTTAAATAAAGTATTCTTACGTCAACTACAAAATGGTTTTTTATTTCATAATTACTCCTTGCAATAAAAATGCTAACTATTGCATAATATATTAAAAACAAAAAAAAGATTACCTAAAACCTTGCACAGATTATTCAACTATTCATATTCCTTGCCTATGGAGAAGAAAAGGCGGTGTTATGAAAAATTTATAATTAATATCATAATAAAAACTTTTATATCCAGAAATTAATTATTTAAGTGTTAACAATACGGTTAGGTATTAAATGATGTACACATATTTAACTTTGTACAAATAGTAGAAAGAATTATATTTAAACACACATTGGAGATGGTCATATAAATACAATACCTTCACATATCATTACGATACGTTTTCAACCTGTTAATTTTTGTTAAAATGTTACGCGTGTTTCTTCTTTTTTCTCACAAATATAGTAAAATAGAAAATTCAACCCTTAAACATTTTAAAAAGTAACCATCGACTTCAGGATCCGGGAAGAGGCAGCATGTTTGTCAACATTTGAAATAGTGGTAGGATCATTTCTTGAAGGTATCCAAGTCGCATCGTTTAGGAAATACAGCTGCCCACTACCGATTCCACAAAATAATTGAGCATGATAAAATTCGCGTTTGAAAGTTATGTGAAAGATTACTAATAAACCATATGTTAAGTTAAAGACGGACCTTAATGTTGTGTTTTAAATGCGGTGGTGGAAAACTTATTAATGTCTATCTCAATACAGTCTGATGCATTGTAGTTATCACAAGATGCTGCGCCAAGAGCGATAGCGCACTGTCGTTGACATATTTTCTAGACATTGTTTGTGAAGTGGAAATAGTGAAATTTTCCTAAAATTAATAACTTCCATACACTAATTTATTTCACGTTTATTTATCTTTACCATTCCGCTAACATTTATTTAAAGTTCTGTTTTTCTCTAATATATAAATAAAGTTTTTAAGCAGCGGCAGCCTTCAATATTTCTTCAGCAACTTCTATGGCAATCGCGGCTTCAGCTTTTGCCTGAAAATCAAGAATCAAATTCCTAAATTGTTTCCACATAAGTAACGACTTCGAGCTAGCTTTGAATATAACACAACTTCTTATGACTAAAAACTTTTTAAGCATTTAAACCATAGTATTCTATATAATGTTAAAGGCAGCATGCATTTTCATATATTGTTAATATCTAACTTTATTTATCTATAGCTAAATGAATTTCCTATATATACCAAAAATAATAAAGAAAACAATTGTGGAACATTTACACAGATTTCATAGTCTAGTGATATGTGAGTTGCATACAGCTGTGCAAGCCCAACATAGACAATGGTGAAAACAATGACTGTGTGATTTTATTATTTAAAGCTTTAATGCACAATTTTGTACATAAGGTGGACTAGTTAATGTGGACGTGGTTAATGCCAAATAGCATTCTCTCTCTACTAGCATAGTGTAGGTTTGAGCATGCATGTGCAGGTACAAAAAATAGTAATAAAAAAAAACAATAAATAAGTAAATGGAAATAATGATGAAAGAGAATAGAAGGTAATAGATACATATCTAAATGAAATTGAACGATTTTAAAACCTATAATTTTACATACAATTTAATACATCCTGGCATAAGAGTATACATGGGTAATAATTGTAAAATATACATAAATAATATGCAAAACTAAAAAAGGATAGGAATGAAAAAAAGAATGGAAAGAGAAATTATTCTATCATAAAATTATCCCAAAACATATGTTTAATGAATGGCTTAGTCACAGCTTCTCTTCGCTGGCAGTTCATTCCAGTCTTACTGCGGAAAGGGGAAAATTAATTATATGGGAAGTTATTATGCATTACCAGCCACAAAAGTAGTATGCCTACATTCTTATAGTGCATTCTACATAGTATACTAGATTTTATGGTACTAAAATATCTGGCTATAAAAGCTAGAATGAGCAGCAAACTAAGTTTTTCTGAGTATATGTATGCTTTTTATTTAATTCTGGTCTTGTAGTAAGGTAATATTAAATACACTATAGGTGGTAGGAAACAAAAAAAATTTCCCCCGTTTCCACTCCAGTCGGCATTGGTGTGTGCCAGATTATTAAGTTATTACAAAATGAGTGTGTTTTGCTATCACAGATAACATACATTAACATTATATTACTTTGCTCAAGCACTTACCTTGTATTAAATAAAGAAATGAACTCCACCCTATATCAATCTCCAGGCATCAGCTTAAATCCTATATTAGTCAATCTGTAATAAATTGAACACCAACCTTTTCATTGGAAGCAGAGTTCATCTCAGACATAGCCTTGTTTAGAGCATCTTGTGCTGCACTACGATCCAAACTCTCTAATGGGTGAGCTTCCTCTGCTAATACCTATATAAGTATTATATTTGTATTAAATAATGGTCTTTTATGTAATCAATAAATGCAAGGTTGCAGTTTTTATGCAAACAAAGATGTAATTCTAATAAAAATATGTCATTTATTTGCAATGACTATATATTTTCTACTATTTCATATTGATTCAACATTCACATAAATAAATATCGTATAAAAATTCCCATCACTCGTTTTTATTTAAGCCACAACATTATTCACAGTATAATATAAAATATAGTTTTGAAACTAAGGGATATATATAAAAGTCAGTAACTAACTTTTAAACTATTTCTGGACCTTACTCATAATAATAAAAAGTAGGCTCAGGTGAAGTCATAAAATTTAAACTAATGAAGAAATCTATGAAATATAAAATCAAAATGTTTAAACCACATAAATTCAACCCATTAAAAAGTTTAATATAAAAAAAAACTAATTTGTTCAAAACTACTCAAAATTCGATTTTTAAGTTATTTACACAAACAACAAAAACATATGTAGAATAATACATATTTTAAATATTTCTTTATGCATAACCTAGACATGTGTGAACTGATAACATAGTGATAACAACTTTTGATTACAAGAAAAAATCTAGTAAACTTACTTGTACAGAGGAGTCATCATTGACAGTGACTGTTCCAGATGACACAAAAATTTTTACTTGCTTGCCATCATTATCAGTGACTGTAACAATTCCTGGCCTTAAAACAGCTGAAAGTTTATTAAGAGAGTTACCATAATCGTAATCATGAGTATGGAAAAATCCATAATTGCTTATAAATCAAAATTTACAAGTTCTTTTAAAAGGATTAAAATTTTATAACATAACTGAAAAATACGGGAATAATAAATGTTACCTAAAGTTGGTACATGTTTTGATAAAACACCAAAAGATCCACTGAAAGATGGCACATCAACCTGTTTGACTACCTTTTTGTCATAGAACACCTGTAAAAATATAAATTCATTATAAAATGAAATCATAATAATACTAATATGCTAATGGACTTGATTCATAAATGTTAATACTACTTAATAGTATTTTTTACTAGGAAGATTTATTTAATTAGTGGGATATTGATGCAAATAATTGAAAATCTATTTAGATATAATTCAGAGGAAAAGGTAAAGGCCGAGATGTCGTAAGGCAATGTAAAATTCGTAACAGTTAAAGTAAGTACAAATTATTTATTCTATGAGGTTCTCTTTTAAATTTATAATAATACAAAATCACTGTTGATTGTTGTGGATAATGGGTAACTATTATAAAAATACTAATGATAGTATGACGATTATTAAAAATGTGTAAAGTTGATTACCTTATTGCCAGCAGCAAATGTTAAAGCCATTTCATCACCCTTAGCCTCATCGGCATAGTTACGAACTTGAATCCTCCTTGTTACTGTCCTGAGCACAGTACGAAGTGCCATGCTATGAGAAAATTATGTTAAAATCACATTTTATACATACACCATACCATTCTACTTTATTCTTGTAATAAATTATGGGCTAAGTAGACCATATTAATGGAAATAGGAACGTTATATAAAATCCAGTACAACCTTAAGAATATTAAGATGTATATGTATAATATAAATTTAATGTCAAGTCTCAATCCTCACATAAAAATTAATTAATTATTTAATCAATCCAATTATATACCATTTTGACCATGCATTTTTTCCATTTTATAGATAGTTGATTCCAGAAATAAATTTATCGAACGAAACAGTACCCTTTGAATATAGATTAGATTTTCCTAATATTTTAGAGATGTTTAATGCTGTATTTATAATGTTTGTATTATAGATTTAATGGGGAGGTGTTATTTAGATACCTTTTAACATTATATAGATGTCGTATACTGCAAGATGGTAGCAGGTAATAAAGTAGATAAGAACATGTGCATGTTATTACTCCTCACATATATACCAATAAACATCTGTGATTGTCATACAGTATCTATTTTTCATTACCAGTATATTCTAAAATCCCCATTGAGATTGTTAATTAATATAATGCAGCACTGAATGAGTGTTAGTTGGTGTTCTTCATTGTATTTAGGCAGTAGCCATTCTGCAAGCTTTTTCACTTTTACAATTAGTTTCAAATGAATAAAAATTATTTTGTTACACTGAATGCCTGCCACTATCTTAGAAAGGTTTGCAAAGGAATCACTTTCATAATCATCTTTAATTCTTCATTTTCAACTTGGTTTCTGGTCATTGACAGGGTTTGTTTTGGAAGTCAAAAACTTAGTACTTTGTTTTACAGTACACCCATATCATTAACCCTTCAAATTGTTTCTGCAGCACTGTTGCCTGTTTTGGGACCCATATTTGTAAATAATTTGATATTTCATGTATTTTTATATATTCATAATGAATCAAAGAAAAAGCAAATTACATTGAACCACAAATACTTAGACCTAAATTTAAAATACCACTTAAGTAGAGAAATTCTAACAAAACGCCAGATTATTTAAGATCAAGGTGGGCATATCAACTAAACACCATTTTATATTTAAGGACCCAATATTATATTATAACCTGGAGAACACGAAACAAACAAAATATTATTAATTTTAATTATATTAACCCTTATCAGAGCAACCGGCACCAATACTGACAAGTTTTTGCCAACATTCTGGTACAAACGGCAGTGTATGTCAGAATTTTACAATGCTCTGATTACTGTATAAAAGCCAGCGTTTACAACAAATCTATTGTAATATCTACCATAATTTTCATAATTTTTTATTTTATTTTATAATTTCTAACAATTTTTTTTCCTTAAAGTGATAATGGTTAACACTAATTATACCATAAAGGGTCAAATGACCCATTTTAAACTTTTGCAATGATAATACACGAATTATTTTTTACTTCTCTACATTAAACTTTATGACTTATTGAATCTACTGTTCTTATGCTATTTTTTTTGTTTAGTTTATGTTAAGTAATACAGTCGTATATCATTGTTTACCACTTCGCGTCATTTGACCCTATGAAAATTGTTGGTATGATTAGTGCTAAAATAACCAAGCGATACTATATAAAGATTATGTAATGACAGAAAATTTCATTAACAACATAAAAATTAACAATAAATGTATATGAATATCAACTTATCCATGATTACCTTAAATAATTTCACAATTCACTTACTTCGTTTGATTTAATTTAATAAATGAAGGCGTATACGGAAAAAGAAATGCCTGATTTTCACAGGAAGACACTGTTCAGACCTCTACCTGTCTAAATGACAAGATGTGTTACCATTCTAGATATTTCAGTTATTTACGTCAGTCCTTCAACTACAACTATAACTGCCAACTACAAATGTTAACAATCATAAGTCATTTAGCTAAAGTTAAAATGCGAAATTTTGGCTAAAAGGTTTTGAATTCTTAAACCATGTTCACTGCACAAAATTTAAGATTCAAATATTTAAAAAAAAAGTAATATTTGTTTACTGAACTTTGTAAACGACAGCGTTAAAGATTAATTGCAACGTTTTCGTAAAATTTCTAATTGTACGATTATCATTTCCTAAAGAACAAGTTTTGTATGTATTGTACAAAATATTTCTTATAAATCTCACAAATTGTGAAGTCAAACTTAAAAAGTTTTTATATCCTATAACTTAAACATATGTATGTGATATCATGTATTAACTAAAATAGTCGAACATCGTAGTTTGTACAACTCAGTTTACTGAATTTATATTTCCAGAATAAGATCGAAATACTTCGTTTTAGTTCATTTCCTAGCATTTTATAAACAAATTATTTATTAATAATAGCAATGTTCATTAATATTTATAATATATACCAAAATAATTTTGTTATGAGGCTCGTGGTGTTTTGCAATGCCGAGCTCCACTCGATATAATATTTTCTTCCAGGAATTCCTACGTAGAATGTGGCTCAACATATTTTTAAGTTTAGATATTTTCATTGTTTTAATATTTCAAGTACGTTACTGTGGTATTGTCGGATTTGAGATATAACTATGAATTATAACTCTTTAGCGAATGCAAAGAATTGTTGATCGCATTCGCTAAACAATTACGACGAAGAGAGTGATAACAACATATAAATTGTTATGGCACTACTTTGACGATAAATGTCATATCGATAAGATGTTGGTTGAGTAGAGAGAAGCTTGAGGACGGTAAGGATTCAAGACAAACAGTGTAACTGTGTAGCTTGATAACTTGTCCGTGTGGTTCTCCGAATCATAATCCTCTCCCATATACGTGCTGGATTCGGTGATATTTTCACTGTTAGTCTTTTTGCCGATTATTACAGCTTCATTGGTTACTTACCCCATGTACTGCTGCTGCTGGGTACGGAGAAGTTTGTACTGTTAGACTTCTTGACGACTATTACAGCTTTATCTGTTATCGGTTCACAAATCCGGTGATTCGTGAGTTCGCCTACTAAACTACTCTGGCCAGAGAAGGTGGCTCAAACTAACTGATTCTATGGCTAGCTACGTTATTGTCGGTGGGCGCGGGCCGACTCCGACTATCGTTTGCCTGTGTCGCGGTCCACGGGCGGCGAGAATAGCCCGGTAATGCGTGTGTAGCGTGAGTACGTGGTATGTGAACCTTTATGATGATTCGCTCGACGGCGATTTGGGATAATGCAAATTTTGTAGAGTAGCACCTTGTGGCGGAGGGAGAGCTTGCTCTTTTTACAGATCAGGGGATATAATTGAGTCGACGGTCGAGGGTGACGATAAGGTATTTGACCATGTCCTTCTCAGGAAATGACGCAGTCGAAGAGGGAGATTGATTCTGGCGAGACGAAACGTGAAACTTACTTGCTGCTAGAGGGGAACCTACGTTTTACGGATAAATGAAGACTTTCGTTGGTCTCCAGGTCGAGGTCGATCCTCCAGGTTTTGAACCCGGCGCCTAGGCACCCGATCGCTATCTAGAGACTCCACATTAGCTTGGGAGGCTATTGCCTGAGATGTAGAGGGCGGTGTCATTTGCGAAAAGCACAAGATTAACAGACGGGTCTTTGGGGATATTGCTGGTGTACAGCGCAAAGAGGACGGGGAAGAGATAGGATTCCTGGGGGACCCGCTCTCATTGGGCGACTAGAGAAGAGTGCGCTACCTGCGCGATATCTGAAGGTGCGGTTCGACAAGAAGGCTCGTATGATGGAGACGATCCTATCGGGCACTTCGAGAGAGCACAGCTTAAAGAACCAGCCGTTGTGCTAGATCTTGTCAATGGCTTCATTAACGTCCAAGAATACGGCCACTGTGTTGAAGGGTCGCTTGCGCGAGAACCCGTCGAGGGCGTGTTCGACCAGTCTGTGGACCTGGCGAACGCAGGAGAGACCTTGCCTAAAGCCAAATTGCTCATTGGGGTGGTGATTCCTCTCCTCGACAAGCTTGCTTCCCACATGTCGTAAATGTAATAAGTTATATTGCGGGTAAGGCTAGTGCACTTAGCGACTACATTGAACAATAGGTACAATTGACAATGTCGGTGCAATTGTGCTAACGAAAGCCGATGTAACAAAGTGTGGTGTCATAAAATATAATGGCGCAAGTATGCGATTGCGATGACGACAGCAATATAACTCACCTGCAACGGTCGTAAATAATTATGTGCATAATTCTCGCGACTTAGACCGACATACTGTGCGCAAGTCTTTGTGGTGTAGCCAGAATTGCAATATACAAAAACAAATAAATAAAATCACTAACAATATGCATAAGTACAACATTTGCTGAGCTTAACTAGTATTAAACCTTTTTACATAACTGGAATACATAACAAATACCTTGGAAAATTTTAAAGGCTGTACTGTATCTGATCTTTGCCTGTTCTTTTTAATTGACATTTATCAAATGTAATGATATCGTTTATTACTAAAAAGTTCGCGGTAATGATGACTTTACAAGGGTTAAACACAATTTGTGTAACGAAACTATTGTTTCGACAAGCGAATTATGTCACTTGTATACAATGGTAAGCTGTTTTTGGTTATTAATATTTATTTCACAACCGTAATGTACTATTTAGTTATTCAAAAATTTTAAAACAGTACTACCTAATCGACGTAAGACATTTCACTTGATGATGCTTGTGATTTATTAAAACGTTTTGATTCCCTTGTCCTATCTAATATGACTTATGATATAAAACTAAAAGTTTCATTTATAAGTAAAATCACTGTTGATACAAAATAATTGATTAGGCTTCTTTTAGACTAGTATACCTTTTAGGGTGAAATTTATAAAGCGTGCTCACACTTTGTTTAGACTTACCTTATTAGTTAAGATTGTATTGAAATTCATAGTCATTATACTTAGCTCAAGGTGAGCTAAAGCTTAGCAAAGTCTAAGTCACCACAATCCTCGACTTAGCGATTTTTTACTTTCTCAATATTTTTTTATCTGTCGTCTAGTCAGTTAAACCAATATCACACGAAGATTATTGAAAGTCTGTGAGACTGTGAGCAGTCAATGTAAAAAAAATGTATTCTTGAAATTTAATTTTTTTTCAAATATTGATATGATATTTGGTAATTTTCCACTCAAAATCTATTGAAACTAATGATTTAAATACAATAATATAATTAAGTTTATAACATTAACAATGGTTTAATTTGTTGGAGTTTTTTAAAAATAATTTTAATTTGTAAAATAATAAAAAGAAATGATATAAATTAAATAAATTGAAAGATTAAAAGAATTTGCCAGAATTCTTGTTTAGCCTGCACTCAGTGAATTTTTATCAAAAGAAAAAAAATTATAAATTCAAATCCTAAGTTATATCGAACAAGAACTTGAGTTTGGTGTAAGCAGAATCTGAGCATTGTCTATGCACACTTTAAATTTCACCCTTAGATTATACATCTGTGATGTATATTAAAAAATATATATCCTTAAATCTAAATGTTAAAAATGTTTAATTTTTTTTCTAGCTTATAATTATAAAAATAAGAGGAAAGAAATTATTTACCAAAACATCTATACTTTTTCAAGTTCTACACATTTCAACTTATACTAAATTTTAGTTATTATAATTTTAGCTGTAATTATTATAATTCACCTACTGCTGCTGTATGTGGACATACTTTATGTAATATGTGCTGGTATGGCAGACGAATATGTCCTATATGTGCAAAATCTGTAGGAAAACAAGAACTTCAGTTGAATAGTCCATTACAAAAACTTACTTGTCATGTTAAAATGCTGATTGAAGCTTATGAAAATATATTCAACATTAAATGTTAGTATTATTTTTGGTATATTATTATTAGCCCTTTACTCCATTTATTTTAAACATTACAGTAATATAAAGATAAAAACATCATTTGTAAATGCAATTTTATGTTCTCTAAATTGTTGTTTTCTATTTAATTGTATTAATATTTATGTTCCTGTAAATCTACTCTGCAAGAGTTTAGTTTAATTCATGTCTTTTTTATATATCAAATTTCTGCTGAACTATTTATATTTTTTTTATTAACATTACACCTTACTATATTTATTTCGTAATTCGCTTCAGTGCATGAAAAAGACCAAAATGAAGATGATTCAATTAAAAATGTTAAAGACTGGTTGACTAATTCACAGAATCACTTTTCTGCTCCAACCAACTCAAAATCAACTCAAGATTCCAATGTACATGTTGAATATTTAACAAGTAAAATACAAATCCATTCACCAAATGTAATAAGTCATAAAATTTCCAAAGTAATTCATGTTCCTGTTTCACAAGATGATTATGATAAAATTGTACCAATGTCAGAAAATGTACATTCAAAAGTCAAAGACCAGAATATTACAAAACCTATAGATATTGAACCTTTTGTTGTAGATAATATATACACATCAGAAAAACCATGCAATTATGCTAGAAACAATCATACAAATGTCAGTGTTAAAGCCCATGATAGTGATGTCCCAGTTGATAATATTAGTTATACACCATCGTCAATTATAAAAGTGAAGTCATCCAAGAAAGTCAAACAAACATGGAATAGTGTCAAGAAAATGAGAAAAGAATTTAGTAAATTTAATAAGGCAAAGAGAAATAAATTGAATGTGTCTATTGAAATGTGTAAGAATACTCAAATGTCAAATAACTTTACTAAGTCATCAAACAAAAAAAAACTCTCTCCTGATGTAATAGATGATGATACTCCAATGGTTGTTAGTATAGATAGAGAATTAAAAAAAACTAAAACTATTGAGTGTAATATATCCAACGAAAAAGAATTTTCTTCTGAAAATAAAAGTAATACTACTTCAAAAGAGATTTATAACAATTGTGACAAAAGTACTGGAAGAGAAATGTCTAAGGTAAAATTTTTTAAGAAAGGTGCCTTGCAAAATATGGCAAAAGAAAAATTGTTAATATTTGATGACAAAGGTAGCAATGAAATGAATACTAATGACATTGGAATTTCTGTCAGAATTGGTAAAACAATTACTAATATTTATGTAAAGAAAATAGAAAATGAGGTTCAATTAAAAATCTGTTCTGACCAGGAAACACAAACTGCTCTTGGTAATGAAAATTATTTAATTAATAATGTAAGTAAAACACCACTCCTAATAAAGAGCAATTCACTGAAAAATGTATTGAAAGAACCAAATTCTGCTAATACATCAACAGTAATAAACAATTATATTAATGAAACACGCCAAAAACACGCGCCCAATAAATCTGTTTCAACAAACAAGAATACTGAATCTGCTGACACAGTTACTGCGCAGATTAAAATAACTGAAAGTGCCGATAAAGAATTAGATGTCATAAAGGAAGCAGTTGAAGAAGAAACTAAACAGACAAAGGAAAAGCAACAGTTACCATATTCTTCACTTAAGGAAAATTTACCTAAAGACATTGAAAATGATTTAGACATTTTTGATTGCGAATCACTGAAAACTTCAAGTGTTCAATTTTTAAAATCATCTAAGAATATTTCGTCGGGTATCTTGGTACCTATGCAAAACAAAAGTCAAAAACGTAAACAATTAGATAAGATACATAATGATTCAAATTGCGAAGATAACAATTGTATTCCATCTACAGCAAAAAAACAAAAGATTTTTGGCCATAATGATGAAAATTATAGAACACAGGCAGAGGTAAAAAACACAAATAAACGTAATAATAGTAATATAACAGTTAATGATAGTGAGTTTAATAATTATGATTTTGTAATACCTAAAATATTTGCTAATATTGATACAGACGTTAATATTATTGAAAGTGCAGTTAATGAAAAAAGTTTGCTTAAGACTCAAAATCAAATTGAAAGTCAAACTAGTCAAATTGTTCATACAAAACCTGAAAGTGAAAATATGTTCTCAGTGTTAGAAAATTATAATCATGGGTCAAAAAATACTCAGGTATCAATTTTTTTTTTTTTAGTTTTAGTTTTAATTATACCAAATGCACATACTGACAATGAAATGTATTATCTTAATTTTTAGTAGGTTACAATTCTTTATTACTCAAGTTTCATCAACATGCCTTCATGGCACAGTGTTTTACCGCATGTCTTGTAACAGGGGGTCGTGAATTCGATTCCCGTGCCACATGAATGGAGTTTTTATGTTGGTAGGTATTTTCGAACCGGCATGGCTAACTATGACCCTTATTATCAATATACTGCCGTAAAAGCATTGCTATGTTCTAGCAGACATACATAAGTGAGCCAGAAGTAACCTGAGCGAGGATGCTACACTATCGGTTTTATTATCGCTTACTGATATTAAGTGACATTGTTACATTGTATTCAAGTCCAGTTGCCAAAAAAAATAGTAAAATAAAATTCTTGTAGGTTACAAAATCACTGCGAGCGAATATTGAATCCTCACCATTATGTAAAGAGCTCACATTGACAAGAGAAGAAGAAAATAAAGACATAGATGTTGGAGGAATAGTCCTAGGTACACCATTTGATGACAACTGGGAGTCTGACAAGAGTGTGGTTGAAGACACACCTCAAAAGTTTGTATTAATTTTTAATAGTAATAACATTTAATGAAAATCATAATTTACATTTCATTCATTAATAAAAAAGGGGGACATTATTAACACGTTCGGTACTACTACTAATAAGGATAATGATTAAAAAAATACTGAAGTAATTAACCGATTTATTTACATATTTATAAACGTAAAAGAGCTATTTGTATTGCACTGCGCAAACGTGTTAATGGGTATAACGCGGCAATGGTTCATGTACCTCCATAGAAAAACGTCATTAGAAAACTAGGCTTTAAATTAAGCTATTATTTTTGAAAATTCGTTAATAAAATTTAAAGACGACAGTGTAAAAAATAATTATTTACGTATCATAACTATTTAGATACACTAACATTACACGAAGACAATTAATTAATTCCTACATATATTTTTATTAGAAAAAAATCTAATTAATTTGAATATTAATCAAAAATATGGTAATTAATTGATTTACATGTGCAGTGCAGCAGTAACAATATAACATTGATAAGTCATCTAAAGGTTATAATTATATACATAATAAAAGATTTGAAGTTAGATTAATCTATGTTTAGTAGTAATTATAAAAGTTAAATTATTCTCTATAACTTCAACTATAAAAAGTTCAACTTATGCTTTAGGCAGCAAGTTATTATTAAGGAAAAAAAGCAGTAAAATTTATTAACTCTTTTCATTCTCTTATTTACAGGAGTGTTTCTTTTCAAAAAGCAAAACAAAAACAAAGTATGTCATTTCAATTAGACAATGAAATTCACAAACAAGCGAACAGTCTTAGCACAAATAAAGAAAGTGTTGTGACTATAGTTAACATATCTGGTGATGTAGACAGTTCAGTTAAATCAACAAAAGAAAATATAATTGAGAAGAACAGACAGAAGAAAACGCTGGAGACACCATGTTCTATAAATAGATTTGTAGATCAAATAAAGCACAAATCAACACCTTTGGCACGTAAATCGTTAAATTTTAACGGTGTCGATGTCGAAGGTGATCTTGAAGAGACATTCTGTTCGAGTTCATTCACAGCGGCCAAGACAACTCAAGAGAAACAATTCATGAACAAAGTGTTTGAACAGCGCTCGAATGTATCCGCCACCGCTCTGTCGATGCCCGTAGCGGAGCATCGGAAACATCGTAACGTGAATTACTGTGTAGCCGGTTCGTGCTTAACTACATCTGAAGTTGCACTACTTAAGATGCTCTGCAAGCAAAGAGGATGGACCTTTGCTGACCAATACACAAAGGACTTAACTCATCTAGTTGTTGGGGTTGACAAAGAGAACAAATCGCAAAGGTATTCCTATACTTAATTATATATAATGTAATTTGTGTAGGACATGCATTAATCCATTTTATTTATTTGATGATAAAAAAATTGTAGAAATTTACTAAATTTGTAAATGAAAGGAGGATGTTAAAAGTAATTTTTTTACAACTTTTTTAGTTTCTTTAACAAAAAGAAGAAACCCTCAAAACTAGTCCACTCTGTAAATTAAAACGAAAAAGATAAAAGTTCTTAACTTCCACCTTGTATGTGGTTAATAATCTTGTTTGGCCATTTTTGAATTATCAAGTTGCTCAAGTTTGCTCTTTTATTCCAAAATACTTTCTTTTCACAGATCAATAAAATACCTGCGCGCTCTGGCAGCGGGCAAATGGATCGTGAGCTATGCGTGGGCCGAGAAATGCATGCAAACCAAAACTGTTGTACAGGAGGTGAGTAATCAATAATTGTTTCTGTGTCTTTGTATTTGTACGTCTGTGGCATTTCCTAAACACATAAAGCAATTTTTCAGTTTTTTTTTTATTTTATTTAGAACTTAATCAGTTCAAAAGTTCCAAGATTTTAGCTGTTACAGTTCCTGTTCCCGTTTTATGTATTTTTAGTGGTCACTTATTTAAGTCTTGATAGGTGATTAAGTTTTTTCCTAGTACTGTCAATGTCAATATGCTGCCAAAATTACTGTGTTCCAGTAGTTATATATGTAAGTGCCACAGTTTTGTGCACAAACATGATTCATCTTATATACTAGTTATACTGGCACCTACCAGCAGCACGTTTCGCTTCAACGGGATTTCCTTAATAAACTTCAATGGCTTTTAAAGTATTAATGTCAACAGGAACAGTACGAGTGCCTGGACGTGATGGGCGAGCCGAGTCCGCGCCGCTCGCGCCTCGCCAAGCGTAAGCTGTTCCACGGCATCACGTTCTACTGTATGCAGCCCTTCAGCACGTACTCACTGATTGATGTCGACATTTTTAAGGTATTCACATCTTTTAACACAATCATCATTATCAGCTTGGGGCAGTCCAATAATGGACAGGAAACTGACATACAGGTATAACACAGTCTTAATGTTGCAGTTGCCTATGGCAGTGTTTCCCAACCTCCTTGGTCTCATGTACCACTTTTGAGTATGAAATGTTAATATGTCCCCCTCGACACATGCAATTTTTATCCAATGCCCCCAAAAACAAATGAAAACAAAAAAATCAACGAGTTGTTTAAGCAATTTTTTTAAAGTTGCTGATTGCCCCCTCTAATTGACAAAGTTGCCCCCATGTGGGGCCTATGGCCCCACCTTGGGAAACACTGTCCTATGGGATCAAATTGGTTTTTATATTAGTCGTAAATGTACAATGACCCATATTTCCTATAACCACTTAACCTAAAAGATAACAATTGATTTCATTCACCCTTAAGTGTCGTATGCAAATAAGGAAAGCTATAAAAATGAACTTGTTGATTAGGAAATACTTGAAGCGGCAGGTGGACGCGTTGTTAGCGAAATCAGGGATGTTGAGGCGGTAAACGAAAAACCCACTTTGCTACTGGGCGACCCAGAGCACACGCAAGAGGATCGCTTTACATGTAAGTAATCAAGTATCGCATTTCTCACGTTAGTTTACTTTCATTATTAAAATCAAAGGAAACTTTTGACTTAAGACGATAACTATATAAAATGAGGTATATAATTTATTTTTTGAATTACATGCACCATTTTACGTAGAAAATGCACTCAAATTTTTGATGCATCTTGTGATCCAAAGGTATCATATATTCACTGCCGGCCAAAAGTTTGAGACCACCTTGAAAAAATTACAATATTGAATAAAACTCCAAAAGTTAGTGCT
>DWQX01002480.1:0-21578 GCA_018245475.1 Pharmacophagus antenor | reverse complement strand
CGGGTATTATGATGAAATCTTGCAGGAATGGGTGCGCTGTTAGCGGGGGGGGACGCGACATCGTTCGGGCGGGGGCGCGGGCGCGGCCCCCCCCCCCCGGCCCCCGCTCCCCGCGCGTCCGCTCAGTTGGCGTAGTGCTGCGGCGGCGCGGGCGCGAGCTCCACGTAGTTGGCGGGCAGCATGCCGGTGCGGCCCGTGCGCAGCACCTCGCCCGTCATCCAGCCCTCATCGATGGAGGTCACGTTCGATATGTAGTCGCCCTCGCGGAACGACACCTGCGCCGACGGACGTGCACGGACACGTTTACATGCTGACAGACGCCCGACGTGCATTCGCGACGGGGCCCGAATTCGTTGTCCGCACCGTGGGCGCGCTGAGGCACCGGTGGTACACGAGTCATTGCCGCGTTATAGCCATCGACACGTTTGCGTAGTACACGTGAAACAGTTCTCTTATGTTTATAAACAACTGATCAATTACTTGGATAATTTTTCAATCACTATCTCTATTAGATTGGCATCGGCGTGTATCACCGGTGGCTCGTCCCGTCGCGAACGTGTTGAGCAATTCCAAAAATAACGGTCACACCAAGTGTTGCCTTTGGGAATAAAAAAAAAACAAACACTTCCCCATCAGAATTAATTATCATTTTACGGATTGGATTTTGTGACAATTTCGTAAGCGCTATTTATTTTACACAGAATCCTAATTGTAATTTAATTATTTTAACTCCTTTATCGACAGTTATCTTTAGATAAAAATGCAGTCGGAACCGGCCTTGGCATTTCAATGATCGCCCGAAACAAATGGACAAACAAAAAAAAATTAAAATGACTTTTCGGCCTTACCACCAAGGAAACATTGATAAATATTAAGTAAAATTATATTTTATGTAATATATAGACACTCCAAATTTATTCATAAGTTATGCTCTATATACGGATTAAAATGATTACTTCCGAATAACTATTATCTACAAGTCCATATCGCCGTCAACAATGTTAACTCTGTACTACGGAGGAACTGTGCAGGTTCGCGTCCAATGGTTTCACCGCTACTTTGTGACAGAAACGTGAATTATTAACGAATCTTTCATTTTTAATATAGTTTAGAATGAAGCTGAACATTTCGCTGAAATAAACTAATTCCCCGTAATCACTAATAAACTTTAATCTCCCATGAGAGATGACAACGGAGTGCGAAGTCATAAGTTCATTGTCAAGCAATTTTGAACTCGCTTGTCGTTTAGGCCTTTGGATATTTCATCCAAAATTAAATGTATTTATTATTATCTACAGACCTCTCGTGTTTTGACACTACATCACTACGAAATGCTTAATTTTCTTACATAATTAACATTATGAATGCCACCCTTTTACGCGTTGAATTTCTTATTCGATTAATGATATTTCACGGATAAAAAACTGTCTGTATATATAAATGATCCGCACTGGAGCTTAACTTTTCGCCATTACATTAACACTACGTTTACCGGATCCGTCATTTTGACGGAGCGATCCTACATAAAAAGTTCCGTCTACTAATACGAGGTGGACTTTGTTAAGTTATTTATACCGCCTGTGGCAACATTTATGTATACGTTTTATTGCAAAACAGAAAAATTGAGATTGCAATAATGCACGCGTCGAAAAGAAAACCGTACAAAATGTGCCGGTAAATCAAGTGTTAACGTTGTTAGTAGGAAACAGCAGATACACGTTGAGACTTGGCCGCGCTTTAAATAGTTAACCCTTTGCGGTCGTACGTCCACTCTCAGCCACCACGGTCAGGAAACATACGAATCGTGTACTTTATGCATTCATGTATCAGTTTACACTTGTCCTATACGAGCCTCACAGCCTAAAGAACCTTTTCACGTATATACCTAAAGTCCACAACAGAATTACTAAATCTTGTTTATCCATCGTAAAAATTGCGTGTCATGTATCCCTGCTCCATCGAGGGTAATTAATTCCGACCAGTACGATTGCCCTACTCCAAATTTGATCCGACCGCAAAGGGTTAAAGTCGTCAGGCGCGGAACAGCGGCGACTTTGATTGGTAAGTACATTCAGTGTCGGCAGTGGGCGGGCACTCACCTCGTCGCTGTCATTCGCTTCGTAGTCGTACATCGCGACGTACACCCGCTGCGAAAGAACGGCTCGGTTAGAACTCATCGAATACGATGCCAATATGTAAAAAAGCATTGCCGTGCTCCAGCTGTCAAACATTTGTGACACTGAGGATTTAGTGAGAGCACGCTTCACAATCGACGGTATCATCGTCACTTAACATTATGTGAAGTTGAAGTTGAATGTATGGTTAACTACTATTAATCGCTTATTTTTCCTTTTCGATTTTTTTTCAATAGTCACAAATGACACAACTAAACTAATTCAGGCGCCTGAAATATATTTTTGGCGCCGAATGGTGTAAGTTAAAATTTTAAAATCTCTAATGAAGATCGTGGTAGCTAACGGGTTAAAGTTGTGAAATGTAGTCGTTGGCCGCGTGGTGACCGTACCTGGTTGGCGGGTTGGTGGTGATTGGCGTTGGGGCGCGGCTGTTCGCCGGCCAGCGGGTCCAGGTCGGTCACCCGTCCGATCTGCCGGCTCTGCTGCTGCTGAACCTGGTGCGCGCCTGCGGACGTCACGTCATGCCTTCGTCTTTTAATCGTAAAGTGATTTTCGTCTTCGCCAGCTGACTGACTTACAGTTTACGTGCTCAAGATGGAGGGTCATCACAGTTTATTTCCAAGAAAGTTGATATCGATTCTTTATAACTTCACTATTGCAAGATAGTTGTCTTTTAGAGCGGATACTAATTCTATAGAACTAGCAGTAGTCCTTCCCATATAGCAGAAACTCTTAACAAAAAACCTATATTATCAAATCAACAATTCCTGTCAAAGTGTTTCGATGAATTGAAAATGTTGTTCTATTCCTATTCAATTTCCTAACATGTTTTACGCAGTTTTCACATGTGCACAATTTTACAACGCAAACAGCTCACAAGTAAATTAGTTACATGATCGCACATTCAACAAAATGGCGTGTCTGAGCAGTGCTGCACCTTTCGCAGCGACCCCAACCTTGTGATGGTATGCGTGAATACACGGACTGTGACACTTAAAACAAAAGCATGTCAACAGAGAGGCGACCGGTAGACACATTAAAAATGTTTTATCTCTATTTCAACTATACATTTAAATACATATTGATCCCTCTTACAAAACGGCATTCTATCCCATAGCACGGTTTCGTATATTATTGCAAAAACCTTTGTACAACACTAAGTCCTACAGTGGTTCTCATTATCATTGAATCTATTATTTAATACCTTTTTATTTAATAAGTTTGCGTAACGTATCGCCCTCGCGTTATTTCGTATCAGCTTTGGGCCTCACACAAAATGTTACAAGATTGTTACCTGTGCTATAACGTTTTATGAAAAGTAAAGGTAGTAGAATTCTCTAAGGCAACGTACGCTATCACAAAGTAAAGAACAATTAACGTTTTCGCCCGCTGTTTACCGGTCGCCGCTCCCCCCAGACCCGTCACAAACCTCTCTGCTTGCCGTCCCGCGTGCTGTTGTAGATGACGGTGGCAGAGGCGTGCTGTATGTTGGGCGGCGCCCGCGGCCCGTCGCTCAGCGGGTCGTAGTCCTGGATCCGGCCGATCTTCTGCTGGTTATTCGCGCCGTAGTTCTGTTGCTCGTACTGCCCGTACGCGTACTGATTCTGGTACTCGTCGTACTTGGGGTACTGGTACGCGTACCCGTCGCTCTGCTGCTGCCTGTACTGCTGCTCGGGCTGGTACTGCCTCGGCGGCTGCGCGGTCTGCCCGTGCGGCTGGGGCGTTTGGTAGTGGTTTTTCTGCGGCAGGCTCGGGACGGGCGTCGCGTTCGACGGCAGCATTTCCGTCACGTAGTTCTCGATTTGTTGGTGATAGTTGTCGTTCGTGGCGACGTCTGCGCGCGGCCGGCGGCGGGACAGACACGGTTAGCGGCGGGCGGCACAGTTAGCGACAACACAACATCGATCGCTGATGCGGGCAGCTTGCGGACGATAGATCACGCGACATTGTATTGTATTCAAGTATTGTATAATTTTTTTTTTATTGTTCCTGATAAAAGAACTGTTTTTGTAATACAGTGTGCGCTCATATTACGTTCGAAAACTGACCGTATCATGCATTTGGATCGTAGTACCAAAACCAAATTTTTGTGTGGAACACGAGAAAAAATTAAATATATTAACAATAACAAGAACTCTAATTGGTATGTTAGATTATTCAGACAATTTATTTTTTTCCCGTGTTCGACGTATTTTATAAACATAAAGGCAATATCCTGCCTCGAAGCACTGTGCTAGAGGTATGGCCGTATATGAAATGATTTGTGAAATTAATAACTAAGTTAGAAAAGAAATAGAATCAATCCCAATGTAATTTCCTCAACAATAACACTCTTTAAAGCGAAACAGTAATGTTTGCAAGCTACCGCTTAAAGAAGGAACAGATATCGCGATGGTGGTATGAATATGGAAACCTAGTAATTATCCTGTTTGTAGCACGTACCTTAGTTTTCATATTTATCGACACACAAATCAAATACAGTGATCACTACTACCGCAATGCAGTACGCACCGACAAGCTCCCCGTTCTCGTTCATCTGCCGCTGCTTCTCCATCGCCGCCTTCTTGGCCAGGTCGCCGTGGTACGCCACGTTGCTTATTATCTTCGTATTCGCTTTGATTCTCAGTGTTTCCGGGTCGTCCGCAACCTGTAAATGTAATCAAATGTTCTATGGTAATTTTACGTTATGCAACATACTTTAGGATACAACTAACTGCCTATTGACTTGCGTAGGAGATTCCAAAGCCTTTCGTAAAGACATACTTCTTACACTGGGATTGTTTAGCCAACTCTGGCTTCCTTTGAAAAAGACATTAACAATGTTTTTAATATACCTTATATCTTTTCACAAGAAAATGTATATCTAATTAATAGACTGATAACGAGACATCAAGTCTGTATCGGTTTCAAGTTTTACGGAACGTGAACTAAAACCTCGGTGCGATAATAAATAATGTTAATTACGATGCTAACTGCAGGCTATTTGATTTACCCACGTGATTAGTGTCGAGAAAATAATTGTGGGAACATCCGAGATAAAAAATAAAAATGTTTAAAAACTCGCACGGTAGGCCGATAGACGCACATATCTAAAAGGGGAACCTGGTCAATAAATATTTATACACATATTTCTATATTTATAACTAAATATTTTTCTTGCCCTTTTGTTAATTCTCGAGATTTCTGTACATTTCTCCTTAAATTCACGCTCTTCACTTTTTTGCCTATTACTACGTCGGACTCGATGCGTACCTGTGTAAACTTGCCCTTGCTCCTCTCGAAGTCCGCGTGGTACTTGACGTTGCTCTGTATCTTCGTGTTCTCCGCTATCCGCTTCAGCTCGGGCGTCTCCGCCATCGTCGTGGGTTTCGCTTTTGGCACGTGTCTACCGAACGCATTAAATTCAATTACATTGACGTTGTTTTTGTATAAACAGAGGGAACATTATATCACTTGCACCCGTGCATTCTCCAAATCTCAGAGTCCTACAGAAAATACGATTTCCGTGGCATTGATTGATTAGAAATACTCTATAACAACCCCTAGAATTTCAATTATTCCTTCACATTATATGGAGTCTTATAAATTGCAATACCAAACGGAAATGCTGTTTGTTTATCACATTACAATAGGGGTGGATGGGACTTCAATGAGACTGATATTCCATTTCTGAGTCTGTTTTGGTCATATATTTTTACAATGATGTACTTTTTCTATTATCACTTAAAGCTAACCAATGTTTAGATCTGTGCCCTTAGTTATACAACGGATCTTCTTATTTATAATACACACGGAAACTTCGAGCAAAGCCCTTTCCAATGCTCTTTAAGTCTTTAATGAGGCTCGTCATAAATGGCCAGGTCTGGGTTTCACGGGTCATCACTGAGAATATTCACGAGAAAGGCCTATATCATTGGACATTACGCCAAATGAGACCAAACTATAATACCGAAGCGTCTCGAACTCTGCCAAGGGAGGTTGGATAGCTAGAACTCTTAATATATTATTTTTGTCAAAATTTTAAATGATGATTTCTTCATTTAGTTTCATAGTGCATAAGTCGCAATTAGCCCACATAACATTACTTAACTAATGTACAATGTCAAGTTACTCATTGTGACATAACTCTAATTACAATAAACGTAAACGGCACGTAAAATATGTTCGCTTTGTACGCGTGGCGCATACCGATATTGTTTTGGTACTTCGGCGTAAAAACAAATTGAGTCGTTCGCTTTGTGTAATAAGGTTTACTTTAAATTAGCAAGCCTTTGTTATCACTGACATCTTTAATAACACGAGCGTTAAAGAACTTATTGTCGCGGCAGAAGGTTGGTAATTGTCGGCGGCAGCTATCTAAATATCGATGTATTTCGTTTGATCGACAACGGATGCGCGATTGTGTAAGCTTTTTATGGTATGTTCACTTTCGTTTTTATTGTGTTATGCTTTAGGAACTGGGTAAGTAGTGGTTACACGTAGGTGGTGCAATGTAACAGATAACTACTGCTGCCTTACGCGTAAAAACTGTGTTCATACTCGATGGTGCATGAGCGGGATGTACATTTAATTTATTATGTTATCCTTCAACGGGTCCATTTTTCCGTTTGAAATCATGTTTACATACAAGGAAATTAAGTTTTACTATAGGGACCTTTGACTGGATCGAGAACTCTTAATTTTATCAGTGTTTAGATGTGCAATATCTTTTAAATTAAATTAATATATCATTTTTTTTTACGTTTAAATGTGCGATCATAAGCATTTACTATGAGCGGGTGAGTTAACTGTACAGAAATTGGCGTGGCGAAGATCTCATACATTGTCGAGGTCTCTCAAGTTTAGCTGGGCGGAAATCTTTTGGTTTAATTCGAGTGATTCTGCCTTTTCAAGGCGTTCAATGTACTAAATTAAATTTAATGCATGAATAAAACAAAAACGATTTGGATAGCGAGCCCAAAATTTATTTAACGTACAAACGGACATCTAAAACAGATGTTTATCAATCGAATATAGAAATAATCAGAAGCAAAAATGCTGCAGCCGTACGCGCATGATTCACGCAAATAATAACGAGTCGTTGTACTGAGCTGAAACAATGTGGATAGCGATCTGGTAATTATTATATGAGTAACGTCCCGGCTGACTCATCGAATAGGTTATTACTAAATTTTATTTTTAGTACCCCAACATAACGTGTCATTATCACATCGTGTCACGTCATCACGGTGTTAGCTTCACCGGCATCATAAAAAATCCATAATAAGTAATAAATACTCAAACTTCGTTTACTTAATAAACGGGATGTATCACTATTAATTATTTAATTATGTTATCGTAAACTCACGTAGTTTACGACGTGCTCTCTTCTGTTTTTTATTTTAGTTTCACTAAATCTTAAAATTTCAATCAATTTTTTTTAATTACAATATCTCTACGATATATTCTAGAGGCTCTTTAACATCTTTAACCCTTAAAGAACGAGCGTGTATTTTTGTTATGGCGACAATTTGATTCACAGATGTTTAAGTAATTTAATATTATAATTTAAAGTCTTCCGGAAAAATAACTGTCGATTATCTGTGATATTTGTGTGCCGAAGGATGTTGAAAGAAACTAGTTTCCTGTGAATCGTTATGCCGCATGTGAAGAAGCATACGCTTTTTTTTGATATCATATAATGCCGTTTGTGTGGCGGCATTCGTTCGCTAAGGGTTAAAATCTCCTTCGTTCCACAAGAGGAGTTTAATTGTTAATTTTTAGAAAAAAGAAAAATTATTTTCCGATAAGTAGTCAGAAGAGTTTCATACGATATCGCGTAAAAAGTCTGCCTCACTACAAACGAAGCAAAATTCTTTAAATATACACTAACATACACGAGAATCCCCCGCTATAAACTACAAGATATTTATTAGCAAGACTAAAACATGTTTAGTGATTTAATACTACACTAGGGCTAGGCATGTATTATTAATAAAAAAAAAAAACAACAAACAAACGCGACTAAGAGAACAACGAGCCGGCGATCGGAGGAAAGTTAATAAATAATTCAGGCGGCGAGTCGTGGCCGGCGCGCGCCGCCCGCAGTGAAAACCGGGACGGACGCCGGTACCTCCCGACGCGCTCCATCAATGCCCAACGAGTGTGAACCGCGTTGTGCATTCGTCGCATTGTTCGAACGCTAGAAATGGAAAGCTATGGTGCATCATTACACTCGTTGCGGCATCCTCGATCACTACTGGCGCCGCGTTTAAGACTTTGCCATGTTATTATTCGTGCAAACTGGTTATTGGTGTATTTGCCAGGGATTTTCATTACATCGAACAACGTGACTGGTGGGACGTTCGTCTATTCGTGAGAGATACATCCTCCTACTACTCATCGAGCGATTCCATATCGGTACACAAAGACCGCTAAGCTATCTAAAAAATATTTCTCCTAATTTTACATTACCTACAGCGTCAATGTAACCATAACACAACAATGCTACTTGTTAGTAGTTGATAGAAATTAATTTCGTATTAAAAAGTGGAATATATAGATATTTCCCGTGTATATACTATTTTCTACACGTACTCAACTAAAGCTTTTGTAATAAAGTTATTCTAGCGAACAAAGTAACGTTTATCTGATTAAATTATTTTAGTACACTAAACTTTCCTTTGTTTTGTGTTAAAATTCCACTATAACACAACCCACAACCAATTGATAACACGCGCTCAAGTACATCGCAATGCGAATTAATCTTCACGCAACGTTCGGTGATGTCTGCTACGAAATATGCTTTCATCTAAGCGCCGATTGCGTGACAATTGAAGCCCACCATTCGGAATGCTCTTGATTGAAAGCAGTGTGCACTTATTACATATAAGTATTGAGGATTCCTAAAGATACCCGTATGTAACATTTATAGGCTCCATTTTAATAACAGAACCACGAGATGGACACGACGTTCACCTAATGAATCATTTCACACACTCCATATTGCGCTAGAAGCCTTGAGATATTAGATGATAAATTTCGTTACCATAGTCATTTTTTCAGCTACATTCCATTAAAACTAGACACTCAGACGCGGACGTAAGCAGCGACATCTAAGGAAGCATGATGAATCTTAACATAACAAATTGAAAACAAAATAGAGAAAAAATAAACCCAGACACCGATTATTCACTGCATTGGGCCTGAACAAGTCTAATGAGTTCTCTAGTGCCATTTATCACGAATCTCTCTTACAATAGCTGATGCATCAGCCCGTTGCTTCATTTGCTTAATCGATTAAATCCACAATTACCCCGAAAAGATTTCACCACATAAATTTCCTTACCAAATCGTCTAATAGATTTAAAAGTCGTTAAGTGATGTCCGTGAAAGGTTGCCATCAGAGATGGGTAGTTTGAAACAAGATGTGTATTAGTTTGTCATTTTTACCTTCTTTTGTAAATCACTAATGTAGGAAACAAGATAAGGGTCCCGTATTTAGTGCAGAGGGGCGCCGGTCCTTAGGAGATCCCGGAGCCCCTCATAATGCACTGGGGACAAGAACCGAGGCGTTTTTAGTGGGCGAAAAGCGCATATAACCATGACTTCGCCGCAGAATCTTTTTAAGATTAACTTTAACCAAACCAACAAAACTTTAACATTAACCAAAAACATATAATCCATCTAAAGGTGTGCAGTTAACGTAGCCTATGAAGTTTGCAAATACCAAAGGCATCACGAGCACATATCGAAGATTTAGAAGTACTGTATATTATTAGGATAGCTACAAGTTATAAATATAATACTCACGCTTCACAGTAGGGCAGTTTCCCGTATCCCTTGTATGTACGCATGTTGAGTGTCATGCCGCATTCCTGGCATTTGAAGCAACCTTTGTGCCACACCTGGCGAAAAGCGAACGAACATTCAATTAAAATATTTGTTGGCAAAACATAGTAGGCTGTTATTTATTGGTGTCATGGTACAAATAGAAGCGATGGTCGTTCAATCACAAGTGCGACGGATTTCCGCGCTTTACAAATACGAAGACGCGTCGGCTCGAATGCCACTGAGTTCGAGCATTTTTTTTTATCAACAATGACCTAACACTTAACCTTAATTCCACATTATGTTAAGTGACAATGATGCCGTAAATGATAAAGCGTGCTCACCCAGAATACTCCGGCACTCAATCACATATAAAACTGTTGGATCACAGCATTGTTTTTATAACGGCCAGGTTGACATTGTGAGCCTAGCGGGTTCTAGTGAAATCTAGGCTAAGTGATGATGAAAACTATAGTGTTTAACTTTAACCTACAAAAATTGAGAGAATCTCAACTGGACGTGAAAAATTTCAACACAATCCATAGGAAATAAAGAAAGACGCATCTTTAAATGATAATTTCTGACGAAACTTTGCGTTATTTATTATCGAATAAATAAAAAAAACCGTAACGTATCTTATTCTCGGTCTTTTTCACATTAGTGCCACCGTTTTTGGTAATATCGAGGTTCCATTGCAACATGTAAAACTTTAAAACGTTTTCGATTTTATGGTCGTGTGTGCAAAAACATAAATGACGTCATGTAGAATTACACAATAGCGATATTATATAAACCCAGAACGTCGGGTGGAGAGGAATTCGGTCGCATAATATCCGTATCCAATGGTCTAAATTTGCCGAAATTTCCTGCTTTGTATTCACAATTTGCATCTTTTTAACGCTTTTCAAGTTAAGGATCCTAACATTTTGAAATTCTAAAGTTAATTGGTATTATTATTAGAATTTATAAGAAAATATGAGCACATTAAAATTTTAACTAAAAAAAAAATTCGCTAGATTTGTGTTGTATTATTTAGTTTCAGTTAGCGGAGGCAAAAAAAAATGATTCAAGCATTGCCAGATGACGCAATGTTAAAAAGGATATAACAAATTAATTTTGCAACATCACTTCCACCGTCAGTTGAAGTGCAATATGCGTAAATTCTTAAGACTATAATAATATATAGCTTAATAACCAAGTCATTCACGATACATATCCCCATGGCAAGCGTGTATCGCGCGACATCAGGTGAGTGTTATGCTAGTTGCTGTTTAATTACAAAAATATAATTAAGAAAAAAAATTAGGATTATCTTCATTAGATTAATATCTCATAACACAAATGCTATAGATTGTAATTCTTCTGATGCTTTAATTTAACCTTTCGTATTCCTACTACGCTTCGCCGAACAGATACACATAGAGACAGAGAACAGAACACTGCCGTGAGATTATTAACAAAAAAAGTTACACAATACATCGCCGTTGCATTTCTGATACTACTCACTTGAAGTGATCGGTGGAAGATTGAATTACTCAAAAAATTAATTTGACACCTAACCGTTGTACAGATGTAATGTGTGTGCTAATCGCTGGAGAATGTCCGAGGCGTTGCTCAATTGTCGTATTGTTCTCCGGTCGCAAGTGGAGCAGTGGGTTATTTGAAAAAGAAATATTACTGGCAGCGCTTCCTATCGACCTTTGCACGGACATTCAATTGGACGTGGAAGGTAAATACATTCTTTATCGGCAACAGGCTAACATTTGACCTTTGTTTCACATAATATTAAGTGACATGGAGGTCGTAGATTGGAAAGCGCGCTCTCGCAGCATATTCTGGCTCTTATATGTAGTATTTATGAACTAATGATTGGCAGTTAAGTTCATGTTATGTTAGATACATAGGGTTAGATAGTATTAAAGGTAGACAGACCAAGTTAATTTTCGTAGATAATGTGGGTCACAAAAATTGTGTTGAGAAAGAATGTAGAGTGGAGCTAATTTGTCTAAAACAAGACGAACTCACGACAGTTTCGAATCACGTAACAAAGATCATGAAATCAAAACTAGAAACTAGAACGAAAAAGCATTGAGCAACTACTAGTATAACGACGCTAGTAAGAATTTTAATTCGAAACTAAATATGTCTTTTTTTTAAACCATTAGTCTTAAAAAAAATATACCCATGACGTTTTTGATCACTTCAGGGACGATTTTAATTTATGAAAAGAGAAAAAAATCATAATTTTTAAATTCCACTAAAACTTTTATATTATTTTATATTACTTTTGCCGGATTTCAAATAAGAAAAGAACAAAAAAATAAATGAAGCAATATTTTAGAGATATTTGTATTAAATAATCACAGTAAACTGTACTATCTATAAAAACTAAAATTCTTCATTTTTATTATCCCTTATGAGCTATTCATAATGCCCTTATTGGGAAAGATTGACATTGAGGTAGCCAGGCGGGTTTGAAAAACCCTACCATCATGCAGACTCCACTACCCATGCGGCATGGTAATCGAACACTCCGTTACTAGGCGATCAACCGCCCACGATGTGTCAGTAAAAAATATGCAGCTAAGGACGTTATCAGGTTAATTTAAGGTTTGTTTCTATAAAATACTGTATGTTAGAAAAACCTAAAAACCACGCCCGTCATACATACGCATCTGTATGCGTGAGTCATCCCGCACAAACGCATCCTTGCCAGTTTCCTGCCACGCTATGCGTAATAGTGCGTCTAGATCTGAATTCGCGTATAAAGAAACCAAAGTAATCGTTACATGCTATTGTTAAAACCAATTTACGGGACACATTTTGGAGACTGCGCTAGGATTGTATGATATTATTCCATCATCATCATTTCGCACTAAGACGCCTAAACGCACAAAATTTTACCATCCATTTGCTGTGGATATTCCTCGCATTCGGACGAAGCGTGTCACCTCGTCGTTCATGACGCGTACAGCAACGGAAAGGTACAAGTTGCCGCCGACAGTGTTCCCGTCCGATTACAACGTGGGTGTCTTTATACGCAGAGTGAATAGACCACTTTTAGATTTGTGTCTTTTTATCATTTAAAACCACATCATCCACTTAACAACAGGTGAGATTGTGGTTATGTACAAACGTATAAAACGTAAAACAAAAGAAACAATTGATAAAACCGGACTTAGAATCTAACAGATTCAGATAAGAATCAAATATAAATACACAGATGCTTCGTTCGAATATGACATTAATTACTACAATAAATATCAGACCAATATCTTAAAGAAGAAAAATAATTGTCCGACTAGTAATCAAAATTATTGGTAGGGTTCAGACACAACATCGCTATTTTTTTAGGAATAAAAACACATAATGAACTATCTACGGAGAAGGATGATTTAGATTTTCTTTTTCCCAGCTAGAGCACTGAGGTAGCGGTAAAGGGTGGGGGGATAGAGGAGCTGTCACTAAATTCTTATTTTGAGTATGCCACTAACTTAGACTTTTAAGTAAATTAAGTAAGCTCATTTGTAAGACCAAAATATTAAAAATTATTCGCACCCTGAAAGGTTCCGTGCCAGAAACGCCAATAAATTCACTTTTTTTGAATGTTTTATTTTTATTTGTTGTAGCGGCATTAGAAATAACAAAAATCTGTGGAAATTTCAACTCTCTACCAATAAGAGAAAGCTCACTTACAGGTTGAGAAACAGACAGACGGATGGCGGAAGTTAAGTAATAGTGTTTCATTTGTCACCATTTGTGTACGGGAATCCTAAAAAAGGTTACATTCGTCAATGTTTTTATTGTCGTATGTCGTCCATATTTGTTTTCACATTGACCTACTCCAGCTGTCATTTGTCCCACGTCCACCACAATGAAACCGAGCCTGACCTATGGCAACATATGACTGCACGAAGAAATAGCGTTGCGTACGTGGCTTTTGAGTTCAAGTTTCCCATTATCTTACAATAACTGGTAGACCATAGACCGCGTTTTTGTTACAATATATTTCTTTTTATCGGCAAGAGAACATAGATCAGTGCTAACACACGCATTTGTAAAGATTGTGCTAGAGAAAAATACGCAAACATCTTTATTTTACAAACAGGATTTTCAATTGACAATACTCATTTTGTATTTCATGAATAAATAACAAATTTTGAATTTATTATGCGCAATTACACAAAATGTGACCCTTTCATATATAAGATGTTAAGTGGTGACAAAAACCTTACATTTTTGAACATTTACATTACATATTTTTATTAAATTAGTTTCGTTTTTATATCATGCATTCCTGTTTTTATTGTGATTTTACGTAATATAGCTTAAAAAGATATCAAGTCTTGTTAAATAAATTTATTAATGCCACACAATTAAGATTGTGTAAGGAACCTAACGCAGAGTTGTCGTTGAATACTCAAAATCAATCATGTCTTAAAGGAAATTATCTACCGATTGTTGCAGAAATGTATCGCCAAAATAGAAAAAGGCATAGGGACATTAAAGATAAGAAGACTAGCTGTCCAAGGGTTGTAGCTGTACAGTACTGGATAGACAAGTGTCGGAGATGTTTTAGGAAGCTTATGACATCAATAATTATTATAGCTCAAAGCTTATGTTATTTAAAAAAAGAAACAAATAAAAATAAATAAATATCTGGGTCAATTCACACATAGTACTCTGATCCCAAAATAGATTACTAAGCAGCACCAATAGTACAGGTTATCAGAGACTGATATACTCGTACATAAGATATTTTTAGATAAATGCTTAAATGTACTAGATATAACCAGACGCAGAACAAACACAAATGTTCATCACGTAAATATGTTTGTCCTAAGCGGGAATCGCACCCGCGACCCTTGGTGTAAGAGGCAGAGTTACTACCATTAAACCAAGGAGCTAGTTATACGATTAATACGTATAAATAGTAGAGGAATATTTCGTAAAAAAAATTGGTTGCAAAAGATATTTTTTATAGTCAGAACAGGCAAACGAGCGCCTGTTCAAGTGAGGCAAAGTGATCACTGTCGCTCATAGCCACAATACTCGGGGATCACATTTATACTGCCGACCTTTAAGGTGTGAGTAGGCTCTATTCTCGTAGGTCCTCAAATCGTATTTGTCGTGAAATTTCGCTGTAGATAACTGTTTCCTCAGAGTTGTTGTACGTGGTAAAAAGGCATTTATTGTATTTTTTTAATACATAGAGCAGCCCCTACCAGGATCCCACCTGATTATAAGTGAAGATGTAGTGAATTATGATTAGATACAACGTAAATTCTTGCTGCTATTACTATCTATCACAAGTTATTACGCTGTTTTTTCTCTATATTTCGTAGTTCGTAACATAATACTCTGTTAAAATTCTTACACAGTCATGAGGAAAAGTAACATAATTACATTGTAAGTAATCAACGGGTTTTTTGTATCGGTTTTCCACAGAATGTGTATATGGTACGTTGTAATTCAGCTATTAATAAATAAGTCTGTGGTTTCGTTTACGTCATTCTAGCTCCCTGTATACCCAGATGGAGTTGTATAGGCAACATACAGAAAGATAATCTGTAGCTTAGCGGTATCGCCGTGTAAATGTAATTGTTTAATTCCTTTTTTTTTCGGCATTGGACTAACACTTGATCTCGATTCTTTCTGATACTCGGTGACAGTGAGACTGTAAATGGTAAAGCGTGTACGCTCAAAATACTTCTGGCTCTCTCATGAACGCCTGTAGGCACCCAGCTGTTTTAGCGGCAGATTGACATCGAGGTTGTTAGTGTTAGGTAGACGGTTTGAAAAAACTCTACCAACCTACAGACTCCCTACAGAAACCTCGGCGTTACGAGACCACCAGTGAAGTACTGTGCCACGGAGGCAATTAATATTTTTCGGCAATAGAGCTAACATTCGATCTCTATTTACACACATGATGTTTAGTGACAATGTGGCCGTAGATGATGAAACGTGCCCACCTTGAATACTATGGCTCTTTCATGTATGAATACCGAAACACGACAAGGATAGCAACATGTTAACATTGAGTGTAGCAGCTAGCCAAGTGGTCACGAAAATACCTCACCACCATCCAAACTCCGCTCCACTCCGAAACTACAGCACCAAGGAGGCAAAATAAATACGGCTCAAAAGTAGCAGCATGTTAAAAGCAAAAGTTAAAAGTAAATTAGCTGTTATCGCATTATAAGGCCATCTATCAGATAACGCTGTTTAACTTTCGCAGCACACATTGCTTCATTATCTAAACACGGGCACAGCTCGGCCGCGAAACGGCCCGTATCTACAGTTTGCGAACTTCGCCTCGGCCCAAGACAAACTAGAGGCGCAACAAGACTACGTAACGGCGCTATATTGGTCGACCGCATTCGGCAACGGCTACAGTTTAACTCTCCGTTATTTGTATGGAGTATACTTCTTAAAGCTATCTACCATAATAAGATTTAACACGAGGTTCACGGACATTTTTTCATGTTTTTATTATCGAGATCATAGAAATTTGATAAATTAAATAATCCTATGCTTTTTTAGAAAACAAAAAAAAAGTATGATGCAAAGCTGCCAAAAATTAATATCATGTTAGGAAGATTTATCAGCTGAAAACAATTTTTGCACAACACATTAGGCAAAAATTGTTTGTTCATTGAAAAAAAGTATCATTTATTTTCTACGTTTACATCGAACGGATGGTACTAGTAGTAGTAGTTTAGCTACTGCACTGCCGCCGTAACAGCATTGCTGTGTTCCGGCAGTCGAATATACTAGAGCCAGACGTATTCTGGGCGAACACACTTCACCGTCTATACCCTCATCGTCACTTATCATCGGTTGAAATCGAGGCCATGTGCTAGCCTATAACCGATAAAAAAAAATCTATTTTCGTACGTTTTATATATACGTATCATGTCTTATACCTTACTAGAATATAAATTACTAAGGTCGAACAAAGATCCGATATGGTTAAATCCATTGAAGGGATTAGTTTTTGAATTATGAACACTGTCGATCGAGTCAAGGTTTCAAAAAAAAAAAAATACACAAAATCGATTTAGACTTTTGAAAGATACGAAATTTATAACACACATTATTTGAGCAGATGTTAACACATGTTCAGATAAGTTTCGTCGAGACCGGTGGCGCCCGCCTCCGGTCGACCTCACCGGCGCCATCTGCGGCTAAATCGGGTCAGCGCCGCGCAGTTCCACCTCACTGCTTTCTAACTCGCCGGGCGCTATCTGAATTTTTGCAATTACCGCCGCGTCCGATACTGCTCCGGTTCGCGGACGAACTTTACCTTTTACTTTTGTCTAAAACGTAACGGTAAAGTTGATAGGGGTGCCACAAGACACAATATTGGCATCATTAGTATATCAACACTGGACTAACAGACGTTATTACAAAGTTTTCTTTTCGAGGCCGTAATAATTTCATACATTAATTAAATCTCCATAATTTCATTTAAAAATATATATAAATCCAGTTTAATATTATTTTCGGACACATGTGAGAATTTTCAAATTCATGTTGTTACATCGAAATGTCGCGGCCTGTATAAAACCTTACCTCGATAAAAACATTATGTGTACGGCCACAAAAAATACCGCATTGTGATAGAAAATATTATTAGACAATTCTATGATAAATAAAACTTATTGTACAAAAAGATGTTATTTAACAAAGATTTTTTTTTTAATGAGTTTAATATTTAAAACAACGCTCATAAGAAAATATGAATTCTAAGATTGCATTAAAATCAAAAGTACTTTTTACAATAATGATGCGATTAGTCAACGATCACTGACGAGTACATAATACGATTCTTTTCTTTCGCAATGCGATCGATCGCGCATCACTTGCACGATAACCGCGCGAACATTTCTGTAAGCACCCCGTAGATACTTGAAGGTCACTTACTGTGTAAACACTAATAAATTTTAAAGAAATAAACCGTATTCTGTTAAACGAATAATTTATTCTCGCAAGATTCGAACAAAAAATATATCGCAAACTAATATTAAATCAATAAAGTATAAAGTTAATTATATTATTTATAATTTCAGCTTTGTGGAAGTCTTGTTGGACAATAATAAATATTTCTTTAACAATGGAAGGATCTAACAGCAAAAAGATCTAATCTAATATTAATACTATTTGAAATACCAAATATAATTATTAACAAAAACAATGCAAACAACGTTAGTGGTTAAGAAATAAAAAAATATATATTTGATATGACATTTATACGTGTTACAAATTATAGTGGGTAATGAATATTTTATCTAAATACATACATTTATGTGTTAATAATAGGCGAACATTTAGTGTGTGGATAATTACCTACTAATTATATTAGTCATAACAGGTTCTAGGTCAAACAGTTTAGACCAAGAGTTGAATAATTGTAGTCATTAGTAACTTAATACGCGACTATTAACGGTTGCAGCAGACTTTGGATGTTAACGTTAGGTGATGTTAGCAACATGTCACTGTGGAATTGACGTAATTGCCCACGCCGAAACATTCTACGAGCATAAAAGTAATAAGCCGTACGTATGACAATTCACGCCGGTGTGACCCACCAGTGAGTCACGCGTTCCCACGAAACAAACAACCGTGACCCACTGGTGGGTCACACTAATCTCTCAGTATGTTAAAGCTCTGTTGACTGAACACAAGAATACACAACACAATGCTTTGAAAGTGCTTTATTTTGATTTTCATTAAAAATTAAGATAGTGTTTCACAATAACTCGTAATAAGCAAATACAGTTAACACGTAAATAGTTAATATGATTTATTTTTAATGGAAATAGAATTATATAAGATAAACACGCAATACGGTATATACGAATGTAGGAAGCTTTTGTAAGTCTTCTAAACCATGGATATAAATAAATGTATATAATAAGAGAAATAAACAAGTACTAATGTAATTTACCTGCTTATTCGAAAATAGATTAATACTAATTACTTAAGCAAACATTAAAGTGAAGTGTTGTATATAAAGCAAGTTAATGTTACTTGTGAAGGTCGTCTTATAATTCTGTGACAGTTTGTGTTTACAAGTAAGATTGGCGAAGAAGCGAGTGGTTCATGCGATCGAAAGAAATTAGTCTTGCGTAGACTCGTAATTCTTCGCAGCGGCTTTGCTCCTCTTTTGGGGAATAATTTTGACTGACGGAACTCCAGTGTCCGAATATTTTCAATGGCGTATAACCTTTTAAGAAAAAATCTTTAGGGCCTTACTAAGTTATTTGGATAAAGACCTACGCAGTCAGGAAGCCCGGACGGTGTGAGAGTAGCGTTACAAAGCCGGTGAAACGTCCAATAGTTGTCTAGTAAATTGTTTGTTGGTCGAGAATAGTACAAGTCATACGGGCACTTGTAACTTCACTTTCTCATTTTTCTAACTCGCATTGCGAACAATTTACCGGCGGCTTATTATTTATCTTGCGAACAAATAGCTATAGCGATAATCGTATCACAATTGCTACTAAGTGAAAAAAGGCTTTAGGTGAAAAAATATATATTACAAGTAATTATTTATCCCTTTGAGCATGTCTTCATTGGACTACGCTAATGCTCCATATCACGAGTCAAATATGTTGCAAGTGTTATATAGAGATTAACATTCAACGACGAAACGTTATATTGAAATTTAATCTTTTTAGGCATCTAGAAAAATAATTTCTCTCTTGCTATTCGTGATGTCACGCGAAACGTTGCCTCGAGCTTTTGTCGAGTTTATATTTTATCATAAAATACATTCTTCTCAGCGATTACATAGAATAAAAAATGACTACTTGTGCACTGCACTCACAGTCTGCAATTATTAGGCGATTTCGTTTGTAAGATACGTAATAAGGCCGCCGCGCCGGCGTTGTCCGGGCAAAGTGAACGCGATGCAGGCGCACTTTCACACTCCATTAGAGCGGGCGGCAGCGCCCCGCGGGCTGTCCGCTACGCACACGCCGCGCGCGTTCTTTCGTAACACGGACGTGACCATACGCCAACTATAACCACGTATAACACAACGACGATGTTATGAAACGAGATATTGTCCGACGTAATACGATTGAGTTAGACAGTTGATATTTCAATATTTTTCCACAACTCATTCGATAAATGAGAAAAACCGTAAAAAGTGTTTTTTTTTTATTGCATACACTTGAGATGACAGCATAGTTCCTTAACTTGTGTAAGTTAGTGTACCATGTTGTTATGACTCTTAACTCGACACATGATGAATATGTTAAGATTTGTAAATAACGATAAAATTAGGGAAAAAAGTTTTCTGTTATGAACAGTCGGAATACGAGTGTATTGCGGTTACGAAACTGGTAAATGGTGATTCTATAATCCTTATAAACAACTTAAACAAGCACTGAATAAATTTAAGAGAGTAAAAAATCAAACTGTAACTTAATCCCAAAAATATTTTAATTGTAAGCTTGGAACAAGTTGACTTGTTCGGAAGATCCCCCATCCCCACTCACCTAAACTTTAAACGGGTTGTAAAGTGCATTTGACAAAAATGTTAACGTAATCAACTCGTTAACGCTGGCTGTATATGTCGTAAAAAGTAAAAGCAGTATGATTGCGAACGTGCTAAAAGGACCTTACAATTAAAATAAAACATTCAATTTGCCCTCATCGACCACACACATCACGGTGTTGCGACGGAAAGGTTATCTCGTTATCCAACCTTTCGTCTACACGACAAATTAACGAGCTGCTAACACCTCCCACTTGTCAACATATTTAAAATGATGCTTTGAGATTAATTGATTGTCATGGACAATAATGACAAAGCATCTTTATTATTAAATGTACTGTCGATTAAGCACAAGCTTATTACAATATATCGTACGATGAGGAGTTGAAATTAACAGTGACTAAGGGGCAACTAATAAAGAAATATGAATCGCCAAGAATTTTTGAAATTGTTTTTATTTAGAATTCGTCTATAAATGTTATTCCTGTTAATTTCTGTTCATGTATTTTTTGTTTTTCATCTTCTATAACTTATTTTATTCATTCTATTTTAGTATTTATAAACAGAATAAATAAATATAAACATTTTTTTTTAAAAAGGTTATGAATAGACATTATTATAATATTAGAATATGATATATAAGAGGTCGGTTATGTAATATAATATCTACAAAATGTATAATTAAAAATAGAATGTCGTGTCTTAACTTTATTGAAGCATTTATGTACTCAAATAAGTATTGTTAGATTTTCTTTATAAACTTACTTTAAGATAATCTACATAAATATATCCTTTATTTATTTAATTTGTGAGTAATTCATTAACATTTATTAAATCTGTTTTCACTTATCGCTCACCGTAATTTTGCCAACAGGTTGAATATTGCCTAAGCAGCCACAGAAGAAATCACGGACAATGTAATATTATAATTTGATGGTTGCATTAGAATCCTATTGTTAGTAAAGTTCACATTTCAAACAATATAACAAAGTATTAAAAAAAAACGTCCCAAACGTTCTCATCGCCCGTCAACGTAAAGGTGCATACATACACTGCCGGCCAAAAGTTTGAGACCACTTTGTACACAGGTTATAATTTGCAAAATATTTTGAATCTGCGTATGA
>DWQX01002479.1:0-21582 GCA_018245475.1 Pharmacophagus antenor | reverse complement strand
AAAGGCCTCAAACAATAGATTGTTGGCGATTTTGTTATGTTGTAACATGTATTCTGTTTATTTTATTTTCAACTAAATAATCTGTATGTAACACATTTGTATAGCATTAGCGTCTATGTAGATGTCATAGCATTTTGTAGTGACAAATATATTTTTAAAAAACAAATGAACAAAACTGAATAAGGACGAGGGTGAAACGATAACATTTTCACACCCGTCCTCTGAATTATTAAATTTTTCTTAAAAATTCTTTAAAAGCTTATTGTCATGTGTTACAATAAAATGAATATAGATTTATTTAATTAAGGTCTTGGGATTGTTTTTTGATAAGCTCTGAAAATTTGACTGAAATAAAACACCTCAATTGTTTTGGTGTTTACAACTGTTAAAGAAATTATTAAAAATTTTATATTACTGCAAATTATGAGCTCTTATGTCGTTCAGGCGATCTAGGTAATTATAAAGAAAGTGAAGCCGCTGGTTAGTTTTCCAGATCTAATTGTAGAAATAGCGCAAGCGACTCTTTCGTAATAATGCGACTCGGAGTGCCTCAATCCATCTAAGAGGAATCCATCTCATCTGTGTCTCATTACGACGCAATGGCCATTACGTTGGTGACGCGACCCGTGGCCATTTATCTCGTGTATTAGAAAGCTCTAGGACGTAATTAATATAGAGAGAGCTTATTATTTCGATATGCTTGTATTTGAAAGTGAAGATACGTCACATGCTTACTTCGAACCTGCGGTACTTCCATGAAATTTCTCTCGTGCAGTAAATTGATGTGTGATAAGAAATTGTTTTTATGTGGGCACACATTTCCATATTTGATAGTGATATAGTTGTACGCCGGAGAAACTCTGGATGTTAAATAATGTTTTCAATAATTAGTCTCGATTTTAAATAACCAGCTCTATTAGCTATGAATGGTGTGGAAGGGTTTGATAATTATTGTAAAATTTATATGGAGTGTATATTGCTTTCATGTCAGAATAAGCCACTTTATCATCTAATGGGTTAGTAAATTGCTAATCAAACACGACTATACAAATTATTTAACTGTTAAAGAATAATACATGAAAAATCACTTAATCATTGCCTAGTGTTAAATAGTTTTTTACCAGTACATATTTAATGCATATTGTATGAGCTACTTGGCTGAGTAAAAATAGTTAAATAAACTAAAGTATACTTTAATATGTGAATTTGCTTTATAATTAATAACATTTATTCTAATCTAATTTTGTGTTCAATAAATAAATTTTACTTTAATTTAGTATCTATAATATATATTTCCATTATCTTACTACTAAATTGGTAAGAAATATACAAAAGATACGTCCTTGATTAATATTTTTTTGGTGTACACAAATTGCTTCTTAATTCATTATGTCTATTTAAAATTTATTTGATAAATCTTCTAAAACGAAATCATATTAATGTTGAATATTATCTACAAGAAGTATCTCGAGTAATATAACATGTATAAAAATAATATAATTATTTGTACACATGATATATTTATATTATTAATTGTAATAATCCTTTTTGAAAAACAATCCTCTACCAATCGATGAACGTAACACGTGAAATATAAAAACACTTCATTAAATTTTCTCAAACTCGTAAAATTGAGTAGGCGTAAAAGTGCTGGATATTACGTTGTAATTCGCGAGCTAGTTCATTAATTGCAAAAGCAGTCACGAAACGTTGCAAATGATGTTTTTTGCAACGCCAAGAGTTTTTTGCGCGCCAAACATGCGGACTGGCGACGGGCGCATACCCGCGGCCCTCGATGCAAACATGTCGCCAATTACGGGAATTATCAGCAAACTGTCCTCTCCAGTGATGAAATGCGAGGCAAAAAGGTGCCTTACATAACGCGCTTTTCGAATTTCGTTTTACTTCTTTATGTCAAGCTGCTCGCGAGAGTCGAATAACTGGGATATTACTTATGAAGTTATGTTTATATACTTCTATAGGCGCATTAGGGAAAACAGATAACTGTGTACTTTTTGCATGGGAATTAGCTACGCGTAGCAATATAACGCAACTATCATAACATACCTATTTAAACTCCATCCGAAAAGCATCATATTAAAGGAATCAGTAATAAATCAGTTTTATAAAATATTCAAAAGAAGTATAAATTGTCTTTTTACTGTACTTAAATAAATATGCGATTTTATTGCATTATACACGATGTATCTTAATGCTCTCGAGGGAATTAGTGCTTCCGCATTAGGTCGATGATTAATATGTTTCTACAATTATCAAAAACACTTTACATCGTCGTAAATATTTGTCTCCATTTGCATTACCTTGGAAGCTTTTACTTTGCTACGTACTAAAATATTCGTACCAATATTTAATGTACTTAGACAATAATAAACTTTATTCAATGTAATGATAGAGATTTACTACACATTACATATGTGGTTTGGACCAGGCATTTGAAGTTATATGTAATTAAATTCCCAATGGATTTTGTGCGTCCCAAACTAATTTTACTTTATGAATGCTATATTATAATACAATCACCGTCCGACACAGAGTGCGCCCTGTAGTGAAAGTTTAGTTACGATCTCTGGTACTTATCTAATTTGTCTCACTCAATCATGTAATGACCAGATAGGGACTACCCAACACATTTCAAATATTACTTGTCATTAGTACTATCCATTACACATTACCAGGGTTACATAACGCGCGAAGAGGCCATGATACCCGCCGGTTATCGTTCATTGTGTAGGTAGGCCCTTCTCTTATGGAATCACTTAAGATAATACGAATGTGCTTTGAAGTTTTTCTTCCTGCTTACGTGTTTTTTACTGTCACTGCGTTCATAACTTCTTACGTAACTTAAATATTTTAACCCTTGTCCCTATAAATGATATCAACGCATAAGGCTTTGTAATTGGAGGGCTCATGAAGTTCATATAGTATTGGATATTTATAGTTACAGTTAAATTGAAATTGCAACGCAATCTAAATCAATGGATTGCTTTATAATTTGTTCACATTACATGATTTACTTGTGCATTGTGACCTTCGTGAATGTTACAGTTCATCAGTCAGCTCGTAGAAGCAATTGTTGAGGAATGTAAAGTTCTACAGGTACATCTAGAGAACGCTGTAACGGCAAATGAAATGATTTTACCAAATTTTTTTGATTTCAATATGCTCCCAAGAAGGTACTCATTGAAAATTTAAAGATAAAAGTTTGTATTAAATCACACACGAACGTTTAAGTAAATTTGTGAAACGATTCATATTTAATTTGGGAAAATTCCATAAACTTCCACAATGCCCCGAGGAAGTATGAAATTATATTTTTCTATGAATTAAAAATTAATTTAATTTAAATTTTACATAAGTAAAGAAATTTATTAAGATATTCATTAGACAAAATATTACAACAGCAATAAATGATACATAACTAGATTTTATTCTATTTCCGGTAAATAGTATATCTATTGCGGTTTGATTAGATCATCGCTTATATAAGAATGATTATTGGAACTTCTTATAATTCTTTTAAGTTAATTATAACATATTGAAACAACGATAAAGTTGTAGACTAATCGATATGCCACCATCCATTCTATTTTATATTATTATGGCAATAAAACAGAGACGGTCAGCCGTACAGATTTATTAGTATTAATAATTACTTCTTTGAATTTTTATTCGCCTGGTGTATTCGTGACTTAATTACTCTATTCAAAGTTATTCTAACGTCATAACCATCGGTCAACGTCGATATACCCCCTTCTATATCGTGGCGTTCTCGAGTGCGTAAGATCGTGACAAAACTCCTGAAATGGGCATATCGATGTCGACCCGTGTGGTCATGGGCGACACGGTTCTATCCTATCGAATGGACTATCATTTAAAGCTTGGATCAAAAGGTTGAATTTTGTCTGGCAGATGTCCATTATGAACGATAAATAGTTCTAGTGTGTAGCAGTAAACAATCGATAGTACCGGCGCGGAACGCAACCAAGCACGCATCAGTAATGCGCACACGCAGCCACTCTGCATGTCGATGAGGGGCTACGGCTTTGATATAAGCCTTAAGCTCCTTCGCCATCAAATTGTATATGTCTCCGTATTTAATAAACTCGTTTGTATTCAATACTTTCTTCGCACGAAATTTTAAACTGAGGAAATAATACCTTATAAGTATACACTTATCATAGTTAATAAAAGAAAAATGTATCCTGTGGGATGTACTTACGTATAAAGGTTAATTTTCAGTTAGTTTAAAATAAAATGTCTAATTTCTAATAAAAAAAACAGCAAAGAATTCAATCCTAAAATGATAATGACTCTATTAGTGTAAGGAGAAATAATAATCGACGTGATACCGTAGGGACTAATGAATCCGAGTGTAAAAACTTTCTGACATCTCCGTGGCGCAGTGGTTTACCCGCTTGTCTTGTAACGCGGAGGTTTCAAGATTAATTTAAGGGATTTTAATGATGGCAGGAATTTTCGAACCCACCCGGCTAGCTAGCTTATCATGATAGTCTTCTGCTATAGTCAAAGTAAATCAGCCAGATAGTTTTCTGGGCGAGAGTGCGTCACCATCTACGGCAGTGCTTCCCAACCAATTTGGTCTCATGTCCAACTTTTAAGTAAAAAATATTTCTATGTCCCCGAAGACTTGAAATTTTTATCCAATGCAACCGAAAACAAATGAAAATCAAAGATGCAATGAATTAAATTAGCTATTTTTTTTAAAGTTTCTGATTGCCCCCTAAATGTCAGAATTGTCCCCTTGTGGGGCGTACGTCCAATTTTGGGAAACTGATCTATGGCCTCGTTGTCACATCATGTGTCAATTGATGTCAGGCTTTACCTGCCTATTACCAATAAAAAAAAATTATTATTTTTAGTTCTTTTAACATCCATTTAGGTAACTGTTGTAAATACCGTCTTGTTTCTTATTCATTCCTATAAACTGTACAGTTTAGACATTAAAATACAGGCTATACCCCATATTATTTTCCAATTATTTACATATAACGCCTTACGACATTAATACACTGGTTGTTCTCATATTTTATCCGAGCTTTCATCACAATACTTTTTCGATTTCAAGCCGGAAGACTATGCGAGGCATTGAAAACAAAAGGTCACAGATAGTGGGACGATACAAAAACTCTCTTACAAAAACAAAAGAGAATAATCTTAAATTAATCTTGGTGCTGTGCTATTTTTATTCACGCGGCATTTATTCGCTTAAACAAGTTTATTTAGCCATACCTTTTACGTTTCGCCGCACAAGTTTCGATTCGAATCGAAAAATGGAGACGCTGATGTACTTCCTAAAATTTAAATCACAACCACAAAACGTTTTTAAAAAATATGAAACTTTTGTGTGTTTATATTGTAAAAATTAGGTTACTGATAACTAAATTTGCATAATTGAATAGCTTAGTTTTTAAGCATATGTAAGAAAACTAAACAAAATTTACAAAAAAAAGGATGCAGTATTTAACTCCCCTACTTACGTTCCGTTTTTGCTTTATATTAAATATACGCTTTGTGAATATAGAACAAGAAAGCAAGATTTTATACTGTATCTACCGTAATAGTGTCGATAGATATTTTTATTTATTTTAAAGGACAATACCCGCTTAAACAGCACCCACAAAGGATATATCTATTAGCAGATCAATTTGTGGCAACCCCATAATTTGTCTTATAAAATGTAAAGAATCTGCATAAGCAATCACTGAAATTATATTCGTTTTATTTTGTTTACTTGAATTAAGTCTTCAACATCATAATTAATTTTAAACTTTCAATAATTTATTGCAACGCGTACGTGATATGAGCAGACAATACAATTACGCTGTTGAGTCTAGAATTACACGCGCTCAAGTATTACCGTGACCCAAAAAATTGCTAGAATCGCCCACTTTGAACTTAGTAAGCAATTCAGTGCGTCCAAGTCACTATGGATAAGAACCTAGGGGTGTCAAATGTTAATATTTCGAATTTGCATTAATATACGATTGTCGATTCAGCGTGTTGAACAAGTATGCGCGCCCACATCACTCGACAACTTCGGTTATGACATATGTTCCAACGCACCCATGTGAGTGGCTGTTGACTCGGGTAGAATTTTTATTAGAGGCGTCAGCGAACTACTTTGAATTTCTCTCAATACAATGCCGTTATGACTGAGACTTAAACAAGAGATACCTGACGACATTATTTCATTAAGTGCCTATGTATATTTCTCTTTTTGTATACTTATATGCGAAATATTTCAATATTGTTCTTAAAAAAAACTTCGTAAACTCATAAAAATCTTTTAGATTATTGAGATTTCTTTTGCATATTACTATAATCATGTCCTACTTTATTCATGACGTGTTCTTCGCATGTGCATGTTCCCATAACATCTGAAAGTTGACAAGTTTTATTATGATAAATATTCAGTAGTATAAAAACAAAGTGATTGTCCTCCGTTAGCAAAGACAGCTTAAGATAAAGTGACAACTTATTACGCAACAGGCAAAGTAGGTTACATTCAGATTTGGTATTGATTATTCGAAATATACACAAAAGTGGCTCGATGGTCATTTTAGGATTATTTTATTAATTCTTTTACTAATATTAGTTTTTCTGTAGGGAGTGAACTTCCAAAACTTGTATTACTTAGTAAAAAAATATTTATTCCATGCTAAATATCTTTCCATATACTGTAGTTTATTAATATTCATTTTGCTTCACAATTGGTATATAAACAAGTATTCAATAACAATAAAAAAAAAACAATGAGAAATTATTTTTCGACAAATGACTTTATAGGCATAATCTCGATTAATATTTTGCAAGCAAATAATATCGACGCATGCCTCGCGCTAAAACAAAATTGAGCGTTGGCATTTACAAGCGCGGCGGCATGACGAGACGGTAATCAAATTACTGACGACAGACGGGCCAATGATATAATTTAACTGGTTTAATTCCATCGGACACAGTTGGGGTCGATGAATTCAGGTTACTCTGCCTTCGATACAACAGCTTCAATGTTTCAATTCGTTTATTTAGTTCGAAAGCACAGGAAAAAAATCACGACTTTTATTATTATTGTGCTTAAGTTTAGTTTGCATAAATCGTCTCAACTATCGAATACCATACAGTCCAAATTTAAAATTCGCCTCAATTGTAAAATTTTGTTATAGATCGATAATGTGCTTATATTAACGAGATTGTATAATAGCTTATTATGCAACGTTCGATAGCCGAATAGTCAAATAAATATGAATGTCGCAAGCGAGCTGTCGGAAGTTTCGTCACTTGACAACGCAGAAGCGATAGCTTAAAGCCAGTCCGCATTATATAAATTGATGCGGATTCGATTCTGTCGTGCGTGATTCTACGCGTTGTTGTTGTTAATTAGCGGGCAAATGCACTGATCGCTTCCGTTATATATTCTGATTATGATAGCTCGATTGTGCTGTAATAGAGCATTATTACATTATGGCGTGATGGTTCTCTTAAGCGTGTTTGATTGATAAGACACGTGACATACTCTACTTCTCAATACTGCGCGCAATACTATGGCCTGCGTGTCTTGCTCTGCAATAATCTCCGATCACGAATCATTCGCGATCATGGTATATTTCTTACATTGTTGATTCATTACAAGAATGATTTATGAATGTATTGTCGTAAAGGATTCCTCACTAGTACTCGTAACGGACTTTCTGTTTATCCTATCTGCGAACGAAACATCTAAAATAAATAAATAAATACAATTATGATCATACTTATTAAACGATGTTAATACAAATTGGATTAAGACTAAAGATGCAGCTGTTGTCAATTTAGAATATTGAGTATAAGTTTTTTTTTTACTTTTAACGTTTTAACGTTTAATCTTTACAATTATGGTTTATACAAACATAAGACGTGCATAATGAATATAACAAAAGGTTAATTTATAACCTAGCTGACAACGACAGCGTTCATTGTACGGTGCTTGCGATAGAATGGCCAATCAAGTATATATAAGAGAGCAGATGGAATAAATTTTGCCGTCAAGAATAACCAGAGTTTTAATTGTCGCCATTTTCTGTAAGCCTGCAGAACTATGTGGGACTCGTTTTCTGCTATTCAGCCATTACAATGTTGCTTTAAATTGAAACTGTTATTCTAAAAGCTATTTAGCTGTCTTAACGGCGATCTTCATGTAGTAAAATATAAGATAATGTTAATATAAATATACGTAATATTACAATTTTAACATACTTTCACAAATTCGTGTTAGATTGTATCTTAATTGTGGAGTGGCACGTTTTTATGATAAATATCGTTTTAGAACTTTTACATTGAGAAAGCTACATCAATTAAAATTATAAATGAAGTTTATAACACAATTAATAAAGTGTAAAATAACGACGTATATATAACCATATGCGATGTCACTTTTATGTTATCAAATTAATGCGCAATGTTAGTAATGTAAAAACATTATAAATTATTATATTTATGTATTTAACATTGAAATAAAAACCAATGTCTAATTTATTTGTTTAGTGCATAAAATACATGGGTGCAAATGTTTAAAGACTGCATTCATAATTTATATATTGATTTACATAAACATGGCTTAGTAACACATCCCCATTTTGTTCCATAAAGGCACGCTTATAATAGGCATTTGCATTTTAGTTGTTACACAACTTGAAATAATTATAAATCGTTTTTTCAAATCAATATCACATATATTTCGAATGTGTATCGTTATTCATTACGGCGCGCGCGTGCCACCTGAAGCGGGCGGCGTTGCTCACGCGCACGTAGTTCTGCAGCCAGTCCCCGCCGCGCAGCGCGTGTGAACACACTGCTTGCGCGTGTACCCCGTGACATTATATCGTAAATAAACAAATCCTGGTTGTGATACCATACGTGATGTTTTCGTGCTAGTGACCACTGACAAGTAACCATCATGCACGTAAGTCCTTTTTTATATCCTGTGCCTTAACTTGGACTCGGTCATAAGCTACGCTTACGTTATGGTAGTTTTTGTAACGTAATTGCATGATGTTAGTCTAAAACTAGACCGCCATGGTTCTCTCATCACTAAGAAATCGCATAATTAAGTAATTATCTAAAGTAACTTTAAACTACTCCATATTTTTTTACTGAGTAAACATTGATAAAAGCTTTTAAATATAATGCTTTTTCGTTTAAATACAATACGATGAACAGGATTCCATTTAATAATAGCTATTATAATTCTGGAGAGATCAGTCTCGTGAGCTTAAACCGTGCGCCGTACGCCTCGTCAACAACCCGATGAATGCTAATTGTGACTAAACGTTTAAAACAGTATTCGCGCGGGACGCTATATCGTCTTACAAAACTATGCACATTAGAGCCTCGTTCAACCATCGCGATTCATACACAACCGTCATCTGAGTCTTCAGGCACGTAGGTACCAGTACAGTGTAATTTTATCTCTCTCTGAAAATCTTGTACTGCACAAAACACATTAAGCAAGCATTCTATTACCGCCATCAGATAACGGATATAAGACTTGCCTTTGTAAAATAATAACCTCATTTGCTTCGAGTACATGGTGGTTTAATGCTCTGTCACCGATTCATATGACATTCGTGATGGGTTTCTATTATTTATTCGACAATTGGTTATCTTCATATTCTAAATTAACACTGCAATTGTGTCACATAAGATATATTTTCTGACCCGTCTTGGTACTAGATAAAATCTGGCGACAGTTAATTTTTCATAACTTGGTCGGAAAGGTTATATCTGTCGTCTATGTTGGTTGTCTAATATTTTACGTAACAAATTACCCAAGTTTGTAATTGAAGAAAAGTTTAGAAAATTCTGACGCCGTTTTGCAAAATATTGAAGAATGTGGCTAAAGTTTTTGTCACACGCGTTGTATCAATACAAATTCGATGTATACTTTTAAGCCCGTTAATTAATTTTTATTCCGCAACTCTACCTTAAATATATACACGTACTAGATTTACGCCTTGATAAACCAAAAAGGTTATAGAGGTAAATCAGATCTTTAAACGAGTTTTATTTTAAAGTGTAATTTTTTAATTTGATACAGATCATGTGTTATTAAGTGAATGATTATAATTTATCGAATGTACTGTTTTTTTGTTTGGAATCAGTTTGCCTTGACAGATACAACAATTCAACCTAAAATTAGTTGCAAGATTTAATTAAAACATAATTTTTTTTAAAACAATTGCATTGAGTTTTGCTTATTCATGTTTAATAGAGTGAAGAATGTTTTACAAAGAAAAAATTTGATTCAAATTATGCGTCATTTAAAGTTATCTTCTATCGCGCTATGAATACTCATTATACAATACATATCTTATCGTAGGTTCTGAACAAAACTTTAATCTTATTTCGTATTGAGTCATAGCTATAGCTTTAGGACTCTTATCCCAACTCAAGTATCTATTTATAAATAAGTAAGTAATAAATAAATACGTGATATTGATTACCCAAAATTGCAAAAGGATGTAACTTGCTGAAACTGCATCAATTTAAAATACCCTTCCTATACTGTAAAATAAAAACGTTATTTTCGAAACGAGCATAAATTATTGTATTAAAATCAACTGTTAATATTATAATGTTCAGAGGCCATCAATAGAACATTCTAGAATGATTAATTTATAAGGCGATATTGTATTATATCTACTACAGCAGCTTGTTTACAAAGCTTGTTAATATCTGTGTGTGTATGTGCGTGTTTATGTGTGTAGGTTGCGTCCGGTGACCACCTGCGAGGTAAAGCTGCGTTGCGAATATAGAATTGTGGTTTGACAAGAAAAATAATTGTCATGACGTATGTTATAGACAAAGACGTATAAAGTAACAATACTTTAAGAATAATCAAAAAAACACTAGTAGGTCTGGACCATTAAAACATTCGTGGACAAATTTTCGATGTATATACTTAATGATGACAGCTGTCAATAGTACCGATGCATATGGTCCAACGTTGTGTGACATTTTTTTATTTTTTGCCATTGCTAGGCAGTTGCAAACGACATCAATTGTTTCTATATATATATATCACTATATTTCGCCGGTAGTTCTGTTTAAAAACTTGCACCTCGTTCGGAATGACGTTTCGTTTCTTTATGTTTTATTTTAAATAACATTTCAAGAACTACATTTTGAGCGTTTAATTTGTAAAGACTGACATAAGCAAAAAGATGCCTCGCTGTTTGTAACGAACAATATATTTAGTTTGATATGCCAATTTATAAAAAGAATTTAACGAAGATTTTACCATGTAAGTACTTTATTATATAATCTAACAATTTTCTTAAAGCGATACGTCCATATGCTCTTTGGACTGTCGATTTAAAATCAGTTAAGTTAATTTTATATCAGATTCTTAACCAAATGCTGCAATACAATAGCTGCGGATTACTTTTATTTTTTTAACCGTATATGTTAATACTAGTAAAATTACATTTAGAGATTATGAATCTTAGTAATTTATTTAATAAAAAATTCTTCGTTTTTATAGAGAAGAGAATTCATTAATTACTTGTTTTCTCAATTTTGTTTATTGAAAATACTATAGCAATATTTCTGGAAACTAAAAGTTTTGGATAGTAAATGTAAGTACTCTTAGGCCGTTGAAGCCTATCATAAACACCAACAAGCTTAAGCATTCTTAACATGTAATGATATAACGCCATAAGAATGCGTGTACTTAAAATGCGAAGTGAGTACGAAATTAAAGTTTAAAATAACCTATTGCCTTGTATGCATAATAAGTATATCTGTTCGCCTGTGATACGTATGTTTGAACCTTGCGTCATGTACGCCGTGTTATAAGATATTTCAAAATTACCCACCATTGTTCTGCGTTCACGGAACACCTTTCATTGGTGCAGCGATCGACGGAATCTAATATGGGCGACGTCGTTGTGCATCTCCGAAGGTTCCCACAGACTTTATTTGTAATAAAACCATCGTAGGAAGTACCTGACGTGAAGCGAAATTCTTTGGTAATCTGGTTGTTGGTTACATGTGTAACATTTACTTAACACTCGAATTAAATTATGAAAAACTGCTCAAATTGTTCCCACAGTGATAAGTTATGAAGTGGTTCTATTGAACACCTTACGTTTTATTTATTGTGGATTTCTTTCAATATACTTGTCGATAAATTAAAAGTAAACGATGAGAAAATTTATTATTTTGTTTAAATGTTCTCATCAGTTTATGTTTACTTAATGTCTTCAGTATGACGGCATATTGTGAATCTTGCATAGTAACAGAGTCTGTTTTCACCTTTGCATTTTTTTATTGTGTTTATATATGTAGTTTCGTATATTTGTAAATGTCTGCAGTACAACCTTCAAGACCAGTTAGCTTACTTAAAACTTAAAAATACGTTTTTAGCATTTATTATATGCAAAAAACTTTTTAGACATACTTTTAAAAGAATTTCAGACACAATATTCAATAATTAATCTCATTACGTTTCTTGAACAGAAACTATAATTATTTAATGTAAAACAGCAAACCTTACATAGTTAAATCGGAAACTTGGCGAACAATGGCATTGCTAAAGGAATTGATCATGTCAATTCCTTTAGCGATATGTGATATAATATAGTTAAAAGTTATACTATTATATAATTATTACACCGACCTTCACATAGTCACGTTTTGCAATTATTTATTGATGTCCTGTAGAGACAGCCATTGTTTACTTATGACTACACGGAAACTTTAAAAGTAATCTTTTACATAAATTAACCTTTCAACACAGCGGAAAGTCATTTGTCACCAATGAAATCGAAGAGGTCTGTTAGAAATGTGGTAAAATTAAAATATGTACAGTGTACTACCACCTCACAGCTTAGGAATGTTTACATAAGAGTAAAACGTGACTAACAAAGATTTTTCGTAGTTTACTGCAGTGGAGGCCACCGGAGAGGATAGTAACATTACAATTGTGTTTAACAGCTTTTGTTTTTGTTCAACTACCTATGAATAAAATAAGATTTGTAGAAAAAAATACATCACCTTTTATATGGAATTAAGTATCATATTATTATGTGACGAAGTACTAGAAATATCAAGAATGTTTTTAAAATATTAAATTATTATTTAATTAAATGTAATATAATCGTACATCAATAAGCATGTTGATTAACTACCTTAATACCCAGAGTAACATTAATAGTCAAATTAGTATTTCTCAATACTCAAATAAAAAGTATTAACAATGTTTGTATATTTAAACAATAATTATTATTTTAATATAATATAAGAGAGTTAAAAACTGTAAAAGTCATCTAATACTCAAATCGCAATTCAATTGATTGACTTAAATTTAACATAACTGGAGTTAAAACCCGTCACGTTATTCAAGAACCTTTTGGATTATTATTTGTTTCTCACATATATACATAAAGGACATATGTGCACTAACGTTGCAGGAACAAAAAAGTTATATTTCAAAGGTGTTTATCATTACATCTGATAATTATAGGGAAATGAATTTTACTGGAACATTTTTGCATTTTTTTAGTTCAGCATACAAGACGCATCCTGCTTTTGAAACAGAAAATGACGAATAAATTTAATTTCAAATTTTTAAAACATTCAGTTATCAATTGTGTGATGGTCAGGAATAACATAAATAAAATAGTGTTTTACACATTTTACCTTTATTAATTATCAAAAAAAAATGTTTTTTTTAATAACTTTTTAACAAAACTATATTTTTATCACCACTTACCATCAGAGAGACCTAAATAAATAAAAAAATAATTAAAATTTTTACGTTTTTATAATGAACATGAAACAAAAAGTAGGCTCGTTTTTACTTTCACGATTGCATTAAATCGCAACCACAAACAAGTAAGGTAATGATTTAAAACAAAAAGTTAAATATTTCTAGACACTATGTCGCAATCACTAGTGTCATGGTTTCTTTAACGTCCTACGTTGTCGGTAAATGTTGCGCACATTTACAGGCGAAGCCATTTATCAACTGCTGTCTAATAAGAATCGAGGTTTAGCTTTTTAATAACTTCTGTTTTACATAACTCTCCGAAGCGGGTCACCAGTTTCACGAATCGCGTGTAATGTCCAAAATTAACTTCCTTAAAAGTATATTTTACACGCTTTCTCATTTGTGTTCGTGAATAAAATGAAAGATTAAGATATTATTAGTTGCTCTTATGAAGTGAGCTTTAATTACACATGTATAAAACGAAAAAACATACATAAAATCATAGTTTATAAAGCAAATGTAACTAGCCCAATTGTATAATTTAATGCATATCATAGTGCCATCAGAAATCCAAATTACGTAATTAAATCAATAATGTATTTTCGCTTCTTTGAATTACATTCGTATCATTAACAAACAGTTATTACACAGAGATATCGAATAATATTAAGCGGCATCAACACGATCGTTGCCTCATGACGCTATTCTTTTACTAGTTATTAATCTGAACCTTCTCTTTCCGAGGTAATTCTGGTGCACTTGATGTCATTTAATACATACTAAAACATAACCATGATAGAATATGATCTAAAAGGAGTATACAACATTAGAATATTATGAAGTAATGCATGTTTTTAAGAATACTAGTTTTTTTAATTATATCTGTTACTGGTCAAAAACTTCTGATGTAATTATAAATGTGAAAAACCGATAGTAAATTTTAAAATCCTCTTGGTTATCCTCCACACAATTGGCGTTTACATTATTACCTGTTTGACTGTCGATGATGTAATTAAAAAAAAATAAAGAAACAATGTTGCACAACGAGAAAGCGGGAACCAATGAGTTATCGATAGTTTACTGCCTTTTTACAACCTCGTGGTTAACTGTTTACGTGTTTGCGATTTAACGCCACAAAGATTGTTAGTGCCTTTCTTCCCCAGTGTGCGTTGTTTTTGTGGTTGATACGTAACGTAGACGCTGGCGGTGACATCTTAATTTCGCTGTCGCATATTGTGGTAATATAACTGTTTCTATCAGTAATAAGCTTACTCTTGACCTTGATTTAACCTGATACCAATTGAAAATGACGCCATAGATGGACAAAATATTCGCCCCGAATACTTCTAGTTATCATATTTATAACTGCGGGAACACAACAACGCTATTATGGCGCAGATTGACAGCGTGACAGGTTGCTAGCAAGGCGGGTTCGAAAAATCTTACCACCATCAATACTGCACTACTCCTGTGGCCCGGGAATCGAACCCACAATCTCCGCGTTACAAGGCAAGCGGTGAAGTACTACGCCACGGAGAGGCGCTCACCCTTAAAGTTAACGCCACAGTATAATGTATTTATTTATATACGTATTGTTACTAAATATTACCGTCTTATTTCCATTATCAATGCCAACAAATTTACAAAGATCTATATAACTATCATAACGACTGGAAGTTGTGTAGGTAAAGCAATTACATCCAATTCGGACATGCGTGAAAACATTATGATCCTATCGTGAAGCATGGAAACTCGAGATGATAAAACATAAAAAAAGAATTATTAGGAAGAGAATAAAAAATTATCATTACATATTTATATATTGTTAATATATTAACATGTGTCGGGTGATTATTTACCGCTTCTTAGGTGCAACGGCCCCCATGCATTCAATGTATAAGTTGACGCAAATCCGATCAAATTTTTAACGGTATTGAGATTTGGACGCTCGTATACTTTTTCAAATTTCGAACGATAATTTATATCCATCTCAATAATACGACTATTGCATAATACGTGCAACGTATACCTGTTACGAAAATTTTAAGTCGCGTGTTTTAAATCAGCCGCGATTATGAAATGTTAAAATGCTAATATGTAAATTTATTACATTAAAACTAACACTCGCGGATGATTATGAAACATGTAGTTGGCTTATTTTCTTTTTGAGAATTAGTTTTCGTGATTTCATGTTGCACTAATTGATAAGAGTCGTCATTAAATTTTTATGAATAATTTCTTAAAGTACTAATTTGTAATCACAGTAACAGAGGTTTAGTTTGTTTATTTTGATTAAGTTTACTCGCTTTTTCTATTTCTACATCACATTTTAATATTCTAGAAAAACCGTTTTGCTAATACATAGTTTAACTTAAAATGTTTTATTAATGTCAAACTAGAAGATGACTATTTCTTTTTATTATTGCTTTGATTCCTTGTGGGCGCGGTGCTCTGGTTCCAATTAAGCCACCCGTAGACCGATGACTGAGCCACCCATTTACGTTACGTGCCCGCCCGTAGCGGCATACTTTCTCCCTTGGACTTATTTTAAAATCGTCTCCAACGCATGATTGACGCTCGTTCCATTGTTAACTAAATAGTTACATAATCCAATTTGAACAGCCGTCGCTCAAAAATGTATTCACTAAAATATTCTATTTTGTTAACTTGTAATGATGCATATTCTTTACGCTTGCCATTTAATTGTTTGGCAATAAACGTGTCTATTTAACTGACGATTGCTAAATCGCTATGTACTTTTAATCAACAGCTTGGTTAGCATGGATTTAAATAACGTTATTATTGGCATCTTTCATCATAACGTGACTAGATGAAAATGTCATTCTATTGCCTACAATGTAATTTTTTTTAATATTTATTATACCTTCGAAAATAATGACTGTCAATTTACAATCTATGTGTTAAGATGTCCACATACTAACATTCGTTTATAAATATCATAAATGTCGACATGACCAACGGCTATTTTTCAATTGCTCGTATTACGCAAACTCCCGAAAACTAATCATATAATAATGAAAGACTAAATATTCTAAATAAATAGTCAAAAATTAAAAAAACAGGTCTTACTAACGCAAATACCATAGTCATACTAAAAGCCTGTAAATAGAATTTTTAAATAAAGTAAATAAAAAATAAAGCCCAGCTAAATCACTCTGCTCTGACTTTACGCCGTTTGTAAAACATGGACATTGTTGAAACTTTGTAGCGCGCAATTATCTTTTAGCATATCCTATTTGAACATTCATGTTTAAATTGAAGTAACAAACCCCAATTTGCGCTAAGTATTTCAACTCGTAAATATTTTATGATATATATTTACTATCCCGATACGTTACCCATGAATATTAATAAAAATGCATCCGTGTAATAGAAACACATTTATCTAAAGTAATACATTAGTCTGTGTCAAACCATTAAATTTTCGGAGTATAAATATAACTTGAAAAGCAACCAGCACATATGTATTAATAATGTTTCTTTAACAAATTGTGAAAGAATTAATCGTAAATAAAACAATTAACCTCTTTATACAATTTAGTTGTTATTCAATTGTTTAATACATAATAAGAAAAGAAATTTAATAAAAATTAAAAGAAAGTCAAAATGGAATCGCGTTTGTTGTAACTTTAATGAAGTAGTAGTGTTTTTTTAAGAATTTGTACGTCCATTAATTTCCATGAAACTGTTAAAATGAAAAATATCCCATAAAATAATATACAACATTATATGTTTCAAAAAAGCGAATAAATGTTGGATTTTTGTTCTCCTTATCCTTTTCAAGATATGTCAGCATTGTCTGGGGACATAGCGGGGTGCGTAAGAAGGCCGATGACCGCAAACTCCGGACATTCGGCCCAGAATGCATTACTGCGCCAACCCAGCCCTACATCATACTCAATCGAAAATTCCACGCTTGATCTCTTCTTCGGTAACTGCGCTGCTTTCTTTTTGATTTATGATCGCCGACTCGTAATTATCACTTGGACATTGTTTTGTATTATTATTCTTTATTGTGTTTGTTGATTCTTCTGAGTAGTAAATTTATTGATGGAAATTTCATTATAAAATCATCTTGAAGTAATTTACTAAAATGTAAAATGCTACGTGTAAATGACAGGCGAACTAAATTATTAATTATATATTATATGTGCAACAGCTACATTACTTACGAGAACAAACTATTTTCATACTATACAACTTCCCACACCGTAAATCTTACTCTACTCTTCGCAACCGGTAACAGTTCCTAAGTATTGACAGGTATGACAGACAAATAGTTACACGGAACCAAGAGGAGAATTGGCAAAAAGCCAGTTCGGTCCCCAAAGTTCACCACTCTAGTATTTTTAGGGCAGTATTTTTTAAAATATTTTTTTTTCCTTTTGTTGCTTCCTTCTTTTAAATTCCATAAAGTATGAAATTACTTTAAATTCGAAGATATTAGTTATTAAAACATTACCAAACGATGTAGTTATTTATTCCATTACCGAATATAAATTATTTGTGAAGTATATTTGTTATTAAAAAGGTTGGATAGCAATTACTTTTTTATATCACACTTTCTATATCACTCTGTGATTGTGAGTACTATCTTGACAAATTACTCCCAAGCTTCTTGTCTATTCTCAGAGAGTGCTTTGTGAAGTAAATTGAATGTTATTTACAAAAGATATTAAAATAACTTATTAAAACCCAAATTAGTAAAGTAATTTTGCGTTTGTGCAGTGAGATTATCTTTAACAGACTGATAACTTTAAACTTTTATTATTGGTAATAAAATATTCGCACTCACCTTATCTATATGGGTGTATAGTTAGTTACATTCAAGATAGGTCCGATACACATAAATTCACCGCAACTTACTTTCATTTACATATTTAACGTAATTATCACATTATAGAGAGCTTTTGTACATTTCAACTAGCGACCACTTGTTAATTACACGTGTTATGGTTTCGTGGAAGTGGCACGAACTTATGTAATACCGTTTTACGAAAATTGTTTGTTTGACTATAATTTAAAGAATTAAGAAAGTATTTCATAACGTATTAATTAAAATTTATTTACAGTTAATGTTACAGACGACTTACAGCACACTAGTAATAATGTTTAAGTATTTCATGGTAAAGTACAAATCAGTTAACTAATTTTGTTGTAATCTAATTTTGTTGCTTACTATTTTGTGCTAACAATTATGACAGTATCTGCTCGTACATACTTGATTGGTATTTTTATTTATCATTCTATAATATATCATTTAGTAATTCGTATTAACAGGTTACTGATTTTGATACGCTTGTTTCGTCTACCCTCACTATTCCTAACATTTACAATCGGCGTAAGCAAACCATTGCTTACGAAAAAAAAATATAACGTACGATGTTTATCGTCTAAGGCGTTTTCACTTTGGATGAGACTGCAGTTAATTCGACGTAAAGACAATAGGTAAATGTATGGCGCTTCAACGTCAACCCGCTGCGCTTGGATCATTGGCTCGTGTCACTGACATATTTAGAGGCAGGACGTATGAGTACTAAAACGTCGTTCGCAGTGCAATCCACAAAACAAGCTGCAATCAAAAGCGGATCTGCTGTTTTTGAGTACATAATTGACGATTCTTCTGTTTTATTATCTAATCGGCAATATTTTTAGAAGAGTAGCTATACCGTTTTGAAAAATACAAAAAATATTTTTGACACTAAAAAACAATGTGGTTGACGGCGACAGGTGTGTCCATAAGTTTATATTATATTAAATGATACTACATTACGGTATACATACAATGTATTAATGTTAACGATTGAAGCCAACTATGTACGATTGGCTAATCGCAGAAACTAAGAGAGGTGGGGTATCAAATGATAAGTTCATACAGTGGAATAATAGTGTCCGTGTAAAACTGTTTATATTTAGTTAGCATTATAAAGCTACACATGAAAATGATTAAGAGAAGTTTTAAATGTGTTTATGTAAAATTGATTTTAATTTCTCTGAAACTTAGTATATATGATATCTACTTATAAATTAACTAACAGTCAATTTGATATTACATAAGATAGTTAAGTTGCGGATTTTTATAAATGCATGTTTAAAATAAAAAAAAAACAATAACAGTTAAGTGTTAACTATTGGCATCGCAAAAGCTTTATTATATCTAGCTTGATAATATTATCTAAGTAACTGGACGCCGATATTCTTGTTCCCATTTCGAGGATTGCTTTCTGAGACCCTTGATGAATCACGCCTTGATTGCTTTCTGCGAACTTGCAAGTGTATTAAATTTCATACCGTTAATGACCTTAAAGATGATAAATAAACTTTTAAGATATATCGAGCCCAATAACTATACAGCTAAAAACACTGAAATTTACGGTTATATTTTATTTATGAACAATTATATAAAACAAAATTAAAGGATACACTAGTTATTAACCACTAAACCCATATTAATTACTCTTATAATTTTGTAACCTATTCTACTACGCACAATGCTTTTTAGAACCATGTAATGAACCGATTTATATTTTTTTTTTTAATTGTATTTATGTGAAATGGGTTTCTATGGTACTTTTTTAATAATTAGCTAATTAGTGTTTTAAATGTCGTTAATTACAATTTGAAAATTTTTTTGTTTTCTTATAATAATTGTATCATGGTTATCAGTAATTTTCTTTTAACTCCCTTCTGTTTTACTAAGTTTAGATGAATTTTGTATAAGTAGGCAATTTTAATGCAATAAAATACAGATATTTATGAAAAAATGTTTCTAAGCCACGAAGTATGTAACGAATATTTTTGTGTATTCTAGGTGATTACCAAAATCAACGACCTACTTAGTTGAGGTGTGTCCAATACACAGGAAACTAAAAATAGAGATAACATTAATTTGTAAAAAGCAACAGGGCAATAAAGCACGCCCAACTATCGGCTATCAGGTTTATCTGCGTTTTAGGACTGTTGGTTCGTTATCTAAAAACTTACGTATACTGTCCCCTCTCAGAAGTAAACATTTGAGTTAGAAAGTGCAGTTCCGTGTAACAGGTTCGAAGATAAAGTTTACGTGACTGTACGTTAGAAATTTGTGGTATTTGGTCGGATTGTGAAAAATAAGCGCACAGTTGTCGATGGGAGGCAAACAACCAATATACGATCTGCTAATGGTCCACCAGGACTTCGAAGCGAAATAAACAAAGCTAACCGGCTCTAAAAGCAGTCGCTGTTTATCTCGAACAATGGACAAATATTTGTCTTTTGTCTGCCAAAGTTATGCCTAATCCCAATCGGAGTGTGGTGTTTTTTGTTTAAAAGCAAAGCAGATATCGCTTTTGTTTTAATTTCTTTAGAGTAATGCTGCTATTAGTTTTAATGTTAACCTGAACACCTTTCAATACTGTAAAACTTTAGAACGGTTTATCTTTATAATATTTGGAAGATCAAAAAAAAAACAAAGGGATAATAGAGCAATTCAAAATTAGTTAAAAAAAAACTCGTCGGAGAAGTTAACTTTCTATGGAAAGTACACTGCCGGCCAAAAGTTTGAGACCACCTTGAAAAATTACAATATTGAATAAAACTCTAAAAGTTAGTGCTCTACAAATTATTTATTTACCTTATTAAATAAGGTACTTGTTATGTAACATAAAATAATTTAAAAACTACAATAATTGCCATTATTATTATTAAAAAAAATATAATATTTAAACTAACTTTTCGTCGAAAAATCTTCCCTTACTTTTTATAACTTTTTTGACCAATCTTGGTAACCGGGC
>DWQX01002478.1:0-21585 GCA_018245475.1 Pharmacophagus antenor | reverse complement strand
ATATATATGTATATATATATATGTGTGTGTGTGTGTGTGTAAAAAAAAGTTTGAAATATTCATACAACCGTTATGCTCGACATTTAAAGTTTATTCTAAATAATTATGCGGAAATTGTATTTTTAATGAGCATAAATCTCCACTAGTTTTGCACCTTGCGATTTAATAATTATCTTTTTTCACAGTGTTAATATAAAAACGGTAAGTTCCTTTCCTTAAAAGGAAATTATAGTTCAACATCACGATGTAAAAAGTTTTAACAGGATATAGGGCGTTCGTTATTCCCTTATGTGACAACAATGTGGTCACCTGTAATACGTTGACCATAAATCAGTTCAATGGTTAAGCGTTAGCGAATGTCCGCTTCACTTACGAATAAATACAAAACTACGGTCACTAACGAGTACCATTCAACGCGAATAGGCACACACATGACATTCCGATCAACAATATAAGCACTAGATTGTATGAAAAGATTCCTATGAATCGCACATTAGCGAAAATGTTGCGTAGCTGATAAGCTATTGATATCGGCGATGTCGAACAACGTCAATGATGAAGTCGTGTGGTAATCAAGATTTATTCAGCGATTGACGGGCGAGGCGAAAGTGATGGTAGGTGATTTGATCACACTTCAAGTGCCAACCCTTTCGTTACGGGGATATATCCAGCGTCCATCTGATAGCTTCTGTGGACGGGCACCGTATATATCTGGCGCTCATCTATTGGCTAATAATATAGATTTTTATACAATAATGAAAAAGTTTTCAAACAAAGGAGAACTAATTACTTTCTTTCCCAGCTGTCATTAATTATCAATTCGGTTTTCGGCCTTCAATTTTATGTTTTATAATTTCAGCTTCATACATATTGTTTTTCTTTTAATGCTAACTAAACTATAATTTGAATTAATCAAAATATTTTTTTACTTCAATATTACATTTTCTAATAATAAGGAAAACAACCACATGTGTACATTAGATTTTTTTTCTACTCTTATATCTTCCAGCTTTTCTGTACTGCCTCCGTGGAGCAGTGGTTTTCCCGCTTGCCTTATAAAGCGGAGGTTCCAGTTTCGATTCCGGGGCCACAGGTGTACTGGACTCTGCATTGTGATATAGTTTTACAAACCCACCTGACTACGTACCACCTTCAAAGTCAATCTGCTGCCATAACAGCATTGCTATTTTCCAGCAGTCCTACACGTGAGAGCCAGATGTTTTCTGGGCGCACAAGCTTCATCATCTCTGGCCTCATTGTTACTTAACATCAGATGAAATCGAGGCCAAGTGTTAGCTAATAAAAAAGACTTACAAGTTATTATAACAAGCACACAGAATTATTATCCATTTTCTCTGAATTGCCTCCATACTAGATGGAATGTGGAATGGGTAATAACAATTTTCTTTATTATAGTTTGACTGTATGACATGAGGTATTAACGTTAGTGGTCGCTAGAGTGCGGTGGAGATATTATTTTGATAAAAAATAGACGTACGGTAACACGCACGTAACGTACATACGTGGCGCAGCACACGAGGTAAACAAATTTTACTTTCGGCCAAGAACTGGTGATGCGGTCGAACGCCATCGAAAGTGAGATTCGCTATCATTATCGTGGAAGCGGAAAGAACGAAAAACCCGCCAACAATTCAAATTGATTGTTACGTAATGACTTAAATATCCCGAAAGCGCCAGCACATTCGTATTGTATCTCTTAGGGCTGTCAACAATTTATTTTTAATTAGTTCTTTAAAATTTCATATATAAACGCAGTTGTATAAACATCTTATTTCATTTTCTATTTATTTGTGATTAGGAGAGTAAATCAATTAACCTTAAAGCGTGCTACGAGGTGGACCAGTTTAAATTTATCCTTTACATGTAATGGTTCTATTAAGCCATAACTTTTTTATATTACAAATAAGTAAATCGATAATTAATAATTATAAGCAATATTTGTTTTTAAAAAATTTTTGTGTAAAAGTATTTTGTTCAACCCTAAATTCGAAATGAAGCGAACGCTCTCTGTAATTGTTTTCGAAGCTTTTTGTCTAAACCAACGGTTTATTTGGAACCTGATATCCGCGGGAACATTGCTTAGTTTATTACGGGCGAGTAAAAACTGAGCTCTGTTTATATGGGCCGGTGACCGCGTAATTTATTATTATAGCACGATTCGTTACAAATTTTGGAATTTTAACCCTATCGTTACCAGAATAAAGGTTATATTCGTTTGTTAAATGGAACAAGAGAGATTGTTATGTAGTGGTCACTGCTACTAAAGTAATTTTACTACTTATTTGTTACCAAATGTACAATTTTACGTTACTAGTGATATAAAACCTGGTATAAAGTCAGCTGATCTTATTGTGTTGAGGTAGGAATTAGAAATTTAAAATTATTTATTTTAGCTAGTAATTAGTAAATCGATATGACTTTTCTATTTAATTACAATAAAGTAAATTTTGTTTGGTTTAAATTAAAGTATATTATATACTTTATTGTACATAAAAGAAACAAAGTTATTACACAATTAAAAATAAATAATTATTTAAATGTACATACGTTGTAAATTGTACATTTAAATGTACAATTCACAACGGGCAGTCGTATCGCTATGCAATCTCTTCCAGACAATTTACACATTACATTCAAGAGAACATTTAGCTAAGAGTTAGTAAATTACTCAGTCTTCATTCTGATCTTCATTCGGTTAGAAAATGGATAGAATGCTTTTATTATATTCTATTATTCGCTGCTGATCTGGCATTACCTTTCGATTTTTTATAACACTAGAATACGAAAACTGCGAGCCCTTTTTAATGTATCCCACTCGTAAATAATAAATTATTAAAAATACTGGCTAGTAACGATTTCTGTTGTAATCTATGCCCAATCTCAAAGAGAATGAATTGTTTTAACATTGTGCTTATAAACTAAGGCATATGTTTCAAGTAAGAATTAAATTACTAGAGCGTAACGCAAAATTGCGCCCGCTCCGTGCCCGATGTCATCAGATTAAGGCTGTGTTGCCAAATGGGGGATTAATATCTGAGACATTAGCAATCTCGTGTTGAGAAACGAACACCACACCATGACACAAGGTCAATTTTGGTCACAGTGTTGTAAGGTGAATTTGTGGAAATAATAAAAAATAAGATACCGTAATATAATAAGTACAATTGCCATCATCATAGCCACATTATTCTTGAAGTAATAACGGAAAGAGGTTTCACCATTTCGTTCGCACTTTAAAATGACGCGAAATTATTTTCCACCTTTATGTCTAACGGGACAACAGTGACGAGAGAAACTTCAAAATAACACAAGAGAGGAACGGTATTCAGACAAAAGAAAGGTTCTTAACTCACGATCATGTATTCAATTTTGTTACCTTTGAAAGGTAAGAAAAAAAAATGAAAACGATAAAATTGGAAACCCCGAAAACGTCTAGATTAAATTCTTACCCACGTCTGTTAAAACATTACTTTCACCATACATCTATGTTATTTTTATTGCGCTAAATATTGTAAAATTGTTAAACATAGTCGAATCTGTCATTATCTGTAGAAATCTACTATTTATATACATTTGACAGCCTCCGTGGCACAGTGATTCACCGCTTGACTCGTATTGCGGAGGTCTCATATTGGATTTCGAGGACACATCAGTGATGGTGTCTGGATGGTGGTAGGGTTATCACGAACGTCTAGATAGCTACCACCCTCAATATTAGTCAGCTGCCATAACAGAATCGCTGTGTTCACTCATACATGTGACAGCCAGAGTATTCTTGATAAGTTTCACCATCTTTTCTTTTGTGAACATGTATTAGCAGGTTACAGATAAAAAAAATATTATTGGTTATAATGAAGGCAATTGGTTACAGGAACACATACAGGAAGTATTGGACAAATGGACACAAATCGACGACGAAATCTGGGCGAAGGTTATAGTGTTCGAGAAGAACAGGCGCGTTGCAAAGGCATACGCGCGTGCACCGGTACTCACTATAAATGGATCTGACGACGGATTCGACGGAATGAGGTGAGTTCTCGTTTTACGAAAACAGATCACAAGGAATTCTATAAATAACTACTTCTGCATCACTGCGTAGAAGTACTTATCCGTAGAGCTCCGTTATAGAATAAAAAACACATATATTAATACTAGCGATGTAAACCAAAGGATGTAATATGTAGGTATATAAGAGTTTATAGGCCTCTATTATTGTCTAAGTAACTAGGTAATGCAATAACTACATCTATCGCTAAGCAGTTATTTGCAAATATTAATGTCATAGTTATAAGAACATTATCTTAAATAAAGATTTTCTTTTGAGCTGTGACATGGGACCATGACCATTCGATGCGGAATTATTTTCATATGGAATAAATATCAGTGGATTATACTAAGTAAGAAGAAAATTCTACGCCTATTAAAGCGGACCGTTGATGATTTCTTATTTTTACTATAAGGTGAATTCCCTACTCATCTAATCACTTTGGACTATAAAAATGAAAGCCATGAACAATTACCTCGAGATTATACTCGAATGTTCCCCTATAAACTAGTTTCATTCCATATATGAATTTTATAGATCTCAAAGGGGCCACGCATTCTATTCGGTACAGAGCTAAATTAATGGCACGCGCTCGGCCTACATTCTGACTAATAATGAACACACATAATCGCATACGAAATCATGCCTGTAAAATATATTGAACATAAATCGTTATCATTCATTACTACAGATATAATTTTTATTACCGCATTTTGCAAATTTATTACAATATTGAATCATACTTGCTGTTAATATGATTCAACATTTTCTACTCGTATTGTTTATAAACACAATAGTCATTAGATATTATTTCTGTTTAATTGTCATATAACCTTAACCTTTGAGACCAATATATTTTATTAGCGTTGAAAAATAAATATTTTTTATAAAATAAAGCATTAATAAATGTTCTAATAGTCTTATGATATTCCCGATCATTTGATAAAGTAATAAATAGAAGTGATTAAAATTAGAATTAACAGTCCTTTTTTTGTTTACAATATATTTTAATTAATTATATTTAACCATTCTCACGAATGATACACTTTAAATACTCTTCTGAACAAAGCTGTAATTGTACTATTAGAATTACCGTTTTATGACTGATACAAAAAAATATACTTATACAATAATTGTAATGTGTAACACAGATGCAAATTGCATAACATATTTCATATAAAACTGCAACTTGATCTTTATAATAAAGAATTTATTAAGCGGTTGTTAACAAAATGCGCGGGGCCGACGGAGCGTGCCGAAACAAGGTCGCGCGGTCGGCCATTGCCGAAGTTTCACAGTTTCTTATGTATATATATATTTTTAATAGCACATAATAACTTTATCAGATCTACATTCGGCCAGTTAGTGTGATAGTGAAAGTTTCCTCTTGACGGCTGTCAAGCGGTTAACACAACGGTATCGCAACCAATTGGGCAAGCACGCGTGCAAACGCGTCGATAACCGATTTGATTATGACCCCTTGCCTAACCGATGTAGGCTGCGCCCGTTTGAAATTTCATTTGCGTGACGCTGACTGGGAGAAGTTTTTAATTTCGTGTATATTTAATGTCGGAAGCAGCTGTCATTGGTTCTATTTCACTTACGCGCACTCTAACGAAATTGCGAAATATAAATATTGAGTGAATTACCAAGTGTAGAATGACGCTGGTACATTTTATTCCCGCCTCTTAAATACTTTATTAATATATGATTGCATGCTCCAATAATTATCTTTATAGATTTCACTATTATATTAACTGTTATTATTGACATGATTACGTTTAAAATTTACATTTTCTGCTACTCATATTGACGAGTGCTGTGGATCATAATTCAGCAATAACCACACACTTAAAAGTGTTTTGATCAAATTAGCAACATAATTCGAAATATTTAAACACGACATGCATCGCATGATGGATTATTGGTTAACTATTCGTTTATTCTTGTTTGTATTATTCATTCGGGTTTATATTTGATTCGATGGTCCGTAGTGTCTCAGTAAGTAAATCCGGCTAAGCTGATCGTTAAGTTGGTACAATGTCTAAATATTCTAACGAGAGCGAGTCTAAATTATGTTTAAGTTCCGAACGTATAAATTTATTTTAGCGCTGAGCTTGCGATTGTGGTATAGCTATTATCTATAAATTCAATCTCATAATAAACCTCGAGATTTAATAAACCTACTCTAAGGCCTCGCGGTACGAACTATTTGTTCCACTTACGGAACGCAGCTACTGTATGATGCGGTGGGAAATAAATTAAAACGGACAATGAGGCATGCGCCCGGGCGATTTGATCGGCGCGCCGCAGTGCGGAGACAGTATCGGCTCAGTTGGCTGCCTAATGACACGGAAGGCTCGTTGTCGCCCGCATTAGATCATCCTGCTACTGTTTATGCTAATGGTGATTTATGCCGAGCGAACACTTGAATTGTTAGAGCAGACCACTTAAAAGTGCATTTAAATTTTTCGAACAAACTTTACGTTTTCTCTGAAATATGTTCGAACGCATTACATCAAATATTGAATAACCGTTTACTTTTTGTAGTACTATAGACGCATATAAAAAACATAAAAAAAAATATTTTAGAACAAATACGTGACGCAACCTCTAAACGCTCGCCTTGTAACGCAAATGGAAATGATATGGAATGTCGTTAATTTGGTTCTGGTGCACCCACATATTTGTTCGTGTTTCAATGGTGATACAGTTTTTTCAAGTCTACCGTACTGTTAGAACATTTGACATAAGCCCATTTTCAAAATGAAGATTTCGGCTAGCCACCTCATATTAATCTGCCCTTTATAAGTTAAACTATTCTTTTAAACACGTATCAGCATCTAAGACCTTAACATCGTGTGAGATTATTGAAAAAGGAACGCAAACGAACAAAAAAAAGTGTATTATAAATAATTATTTAATAAATAATTGATAATGCTAGTGACTTTTCGTGCCGTCTGTACAAACTAGGAAGTGTCGCTTACGTCGGCATTCGTGCACTATCTGATGCACACACACGAAAATCGCCATTTTAATGAATCCTCGAGCCACTAAGGCCTCATTTAATTAGTCTCGATCTAATGTACAGCGGGCCTAACAGCGAACAATAAAGATCGAACATTGCCTTCGGTAATAATTAGAACTGGTTCACGGATGTCTGATAGGGAAATAGTAAACCTCCGCTTTCATTTTATTAGAACTAGTTAATCGCTTAATACATATAGGAGCACACGTTTTAAACATGTCGTAAAGGTTAAAGAAATGTTACATAATATATAAACAATAATAGCTGTCCTTGATTGTGAAAGAGATCTGGACCATTAATAGCTCGTCACGAAATATTTATTATGGTTTAAAATTTGTAAAAGTTATTTAATTAGTGACCAAAATAAAACTGTTTCGGCTTTTGGACTTAACTAAATGTTTATTATGAATACATAATATACCTTTTTTATTCGCAAAATGTTTCTTTTCGTAGTTTGTAATAATTTAACACCAGATTTACCAGACCCATCATTTTGATGGACCAAACATAGATAAAAAGTTTCGTACACTAATAAGTCATTTGACTTTTTTATTTTTTTGTTCTGCTTCTGGCGACATTGTTCTATACATTTTATTTCATAACAGGAATAATAAGAATACAATGACGCACAAAATTACAACAGACACGAAAAGTAAACCATAAAAATGTCGGTAGATCCAGTGTTAAAACACAAACGTAACCAAAATTCTGAACGAATAACATATTGCATGTGGTATATTGTAAAATGTTGATAATCTTAATCGAAACACGTAATGGAACACGATAGTTATATCACCGTCACCGTAACCCATTGTGGTCACTTACGGCAACACTTATTGTCGGAACGACATCAGTTGCTGACCACCTGGTGGCAACAGCTGGCACAATTCTATCGTCTAGGCCGTAAATAATTCAGTATCGGCAAACCGGCCATGTCAAACCTGCCAACACGGCTTATATCTTTACGAGAATCATGATATCTGAACTGTTCGATCATTGCATGCATGATTTTTTGAGTTTGAAAACTTATTTTTATGTTATTAGTTTTAGTTCTGATAATTTTACAATAACAAAATTTCGAATTTCTTATTAACGATTTTTTTTATTTCACCAAAGGTAAAATGAAGGGAAATGTAACTATGACTATTTCTATTGACGCCTTAAAATATTTGTTTCACTTAATTTGTTAAGATAGTAAATAAAGAAATAATATTTTTTTATCGCTTATGGGCTAATATTTGGCCTTGATCTCACCTGATGTTAAGTGACAGTGAGGTCGTAGATGTAAAGCGTGTTCGCCCACTATAGATCTGGCTCTCACACATCTATGACAGCCGGAACAAAGCAATTCTGTTATGGCGGCAGATTGTTATTGAGGGTAGTAGCTGACCAGGCAGGTAGGTTTGAACCGTACCACCCACTCAGACCCCACTACTCCTGTGGCCCTGTGTGAATCTGGGACCACCGCGTTTCAAGGTAAGCTACTAAGCTGCTGCGCCACGGAGGCAGTCAAAATCGTTATGAATTTGAGTAACAATAATATGACTTAATATCACCGATATTATTATCATAAATGAATATTTAAAATATGAGAAAAAACAAAAAAACGTTTTCTTTGGTACGTCACTAATATAACAATATAAAAATCGTTGAAGAGCTTTCGTACCACTTACGATTGTAGCATCAAATATTAAATTCTACCAACAACATATAGCTATTGATAAAAGATTTTTTTCCATAAAAAAATGTTTTTTTATCAGATTTACGTAAAAATTGCTTAATTCTAATTTTCCGTGTGTCGTGTATTTTTTCTCAATTTTTCCCTCACATTTGTTCAAACAACGGGGCGAAGTGCAAACAATCCAGTTGCCACGGTCGCTTAGCTATTCGGTGTTGCAACAGCAATAGTCGACTGTTATTGTTTATTGTCTTCTTATCGATATCTGTGTGCTTTGTTGGTGCTGTGCGGAACCCTTGTCGCTTACATGGCTCGTACAATGGCTACGACGGTCTTGGTTTTTTGCGGAATTAAAGCGTAATGCGACAGTATATGTCATTAACCGCGGATTATCGTGAAGGTGAATAATTAGAAAACATTTTACATGTGTCGTATAGTCACAGACCGTAGACCGTACTGTCGCGGGTTTGCGTCTTCATGTTAATAGTGTCTGCCGGCCTGAATTCGGTTCTCTAAACGATATCACCTTCAACTTCTCCCTGAAACGACGCCATTTTAAATGGGGCCATTTGAATTTAAGTGTCGAAAGTGATGCTTAAACTATTTAATGTTGAGCTTTGATGTTGGATTATTTAATTCAATTGTTATTATTCAAACATATGTCTCATTTAACTTACCAAAATACACCTAACCATACATTGATTTATTGAGCATATCTTAGAACCTTTATTTAAGATTGTTGTCAAAGTCACTATTTTTACGACACTAGTAGCCAATGTGTATTTTCCAACTAATTAACAATTCCAAATAATTAAATTAACAATTTTATAAGAACATACAGACTTTAGCAGTAAGTGCACTTGCTAATTGACAAAGGTTAATAACAATCATCTCGCAAGTGATTTATATCGAATTAAATAAACAATCATAATTTTTATTAATAACCTTGACATTGTTTATTCTAAGCCGATTCGTATTCCAAGTAATAGTTCAATAAGCAATGCGACAGACCATATTATTCTAATGAAATATTTAATAGGGATAATATAGTTATGTAACAATATGTACACTTGATACGAAATTTAATACGTAGACTATAATTAGGACAAAACAGAGAGTTTCTAATTTAAGTTTCATAACTCATTTATCATCGTCACCTCGAGATGCTATCATCAAATTGATGCTCGGCGTTTACACTGAAGAAAATCTTGTGGTCTTGGAAAATTATTTTTATTTTATTGGAGTTAAAATGATTTCTTTATATTGAAACTAAAAGCTTAAAATTTATTGAAAAAAGTTTTTAACATGAAAATTCTTCTTGTTTAAATTGATGACTGCATACAGTTACTATAATTAAAATGTAAAACGCAATAAAGAAGTGTGACATAATTATTTTATACGAGTGCGAGAGAGATTGTACGAAGGGGACGCGATTCGAAAGTGGGGCGACATTGAGGTAGGCTTTTGCAAGAGTTCTCGTTGCCCGATGTCAACAAATTTGTTGCAGATGTTATGAAACAGATTTTTATATGGCAATGAAATCATATCCCATAAATTACTTAGACTTGATTTTAATTTCTCAAAAAGATAAGTGACAAAGATAGAGTACATCGTAAATTCCTAAACTTTATATACTACTGCCACCATTAGAACACAAAAAACCTTCCCTTACGTTAAATTAAAATTTAGTATTTTTAATTCTAATTAGGTAAGCACTCCGTGTCCGCCACCATGACTATCATAACGCCCCACATTGCTTTTGGGCCCGCTAACGGTCTCACGAAAATCTCCAAAGTCAAAATGGTGGCTCCTGCCATCCCTATTATCATCTTATAATCTGAATAGTGAAAGTTGCTTGAACATAGATACGCTGTTATGGCAGCAAATTGATATATTAAAGCGGTAACTAGCTAACAGAATGTGAAAGGCCCTACCACTATATTAACTTCCACTAGTTACAAGGACCTAGAAAAGAGTACTGTATTTTCGTGGTACAATTGAGCGTTTAGCCTTTACGTTAAAAAAGAAAAGTAAAACGTGTTTTAAAAATTATAACTTTTTGTCTCCGATTGTTACGATAACTATATTTAGACATCTATTCGTACTGCGGAAACATGCAAATGTTTCTATATCATTAGCTCGGTCTAAATGACACAAAGCTAATATCAAATATAACAATCTGGTTACAAATATTGTTCAAACTATTATTACAAAATACAAAACGATCGATAATGAAATCTAATAACTGCGCGAATTAAATACTAATATTATTATTAATGGTGTTATGAACTGTATATACCTTTGTCATTGATATTAAATTACCTAACTTAGGAATAATAGTCTAATAATTGTATTTACTTGTAAGGCAACAAAAGATTTTCGACTTTTAGGTACACACGATAACTTTTTTTATGATTTAAAGTGTTATGAATTGTATATACTTACACAGTTTTATTTTTTTACTTTTAGGCAATTAAAATCTGTAATACACGCGGTGACTATTAAAATAAAAGTAGTCCGACTGGCGTAAAATTTCTTAGTCAAATGTCAACACGCGAATATCTCTGATCTGATCGCTGCCCACTTGGGCCGGTTAAGTTGCTCCTGTCGTGTTTACGGCGATTAGTCGCGTTGATACGTCCCACGGGCGCGCGTGCCTCCGTCTCAGACGCGCCTATATTAGGCCGCGTACACACTGTACATTTGAACGGGTAAAAGTAGGATTCCACGAATATGCCCAGTTAGCTGCCACACTCAATGTTAATATGCCATCATAATACTATTGCTGTGTTCCAGCAATCATACATATGAGAGTCAGAAGTATTGTGGACGAACACGCTTCACAGTGTACGGCCTCATCTTCTCTTAACATCAAATGAAATCCGGGCGGTGTATGTGATGATAAATGGACATGATAAAAAAGTGTATTAATGTAGAAAAACCTAATTCACATTTCTTTAGCACGTCATCTGAACATAATAACTGATACTTACCGATTATATCCAGCTCTTTCCATTACGAAGGACGAATCGAAATGCTTTTTACTAATTCGCGAATGTTCCACAACAATTTCGCCTCTATCTCTGACGAACTACATTGGCGATCTGTCGATAAGTCATTTTATGCCTCATAACGACAAGCATGAATAGTTTTAATTTATTTTAACTGTTATGGGCTAACATTTGAGCTCCATTTTACCCGATATTAAATGATAATGAGGCCGAAGATAATGAGTTTGTCCAGAATATTTCTGGTTCTCACATGTTTGAATGCCGGAACACAGCAATGCTGTTGTGACGTCAAATTGACATTGATATTTATGGTTTGTATAATAGCTTACACAGTTACAAAACATAGTAATTATTCTTAGATTTTACTGGTTTAATGCTACCGTTTATAGTTAGTAAATTACACCAACCTTGTATTTGTTTACTTAAGGCTGTGTTATAGCGAAAGAAAAATCTATATGATACCCTTATATCTTTCGATCCGTTTTTATGCTCTAGTAATCATATTCACATAAAATAATCCTTCTGATCCTAATGATGATTGACTTCGTATTGCAGAAAATATTAAGAGTGAAATCACAACATGGACAAGCCTTTACAAATGCAACTACTGTAAATAGTGATATAATAAATACACGCATTGAATTTTGTCCTTGGACCGTGAATTCGGAATAAATTTTCTGACATTTGACAATCGTTTTCGTACATCTTTCGAAATTATTAAGTTTCATTTCGCAAAGTTATGATTTATTCATTCAGTGGTATCACAAAGTTTGATAGTCCGTTTAAAAAATATAATACAATAGTGTACCGTAAGCCATTTATGAATGTTTAACCAACAATAGGAAGGATATTGTCAAATTTTATCTTGCGTATGTGTACATCTATTTTTGTTATATTAAATCTAATTAAAAATATGTTACAAGCCTAATCAGTGCAAATTGAAAGCCTTGCATGTTTAATCTTAATACAAATCAGTAAAACACAAAAAAAAATCACTGATTTCCGTTTTTCATCGCAATCTTTTTGAAATTTGTTCACAACATTCACTTAAATAGCATTTTTTATGTTTTATTAAGTTGTAAAGTACTGCAAAGTAATGCTTGCATCATTAAATTATACGATGTTATATATTAAGACACCGAAAGTATAGATATTGGATAAGCAGTCGGCTAATATTACTTAATATTACCTGTAGTGTGTAAAGGCTTTATCTATATGAACACTTTTAGCTATTAAGCCCCTTTCCCACTAAATAGGCGGTGTGAAAATGCGACATCTAGTGAAAGTGAAGCGGCGACAATGTAATCTCACAATCTCTTTTATCTGACGTCGACAGGGCGTTGGGACGTAATATTATACAATCCATACATCGCTACAGACGTGAATAAGACGTGCACATATTTGTAAAGAACAATCTAAAAGAAACAGTAAAACGAGTCTATATAGTTACTTACAGAAAGCTGAACTAATTATCTTTGTGATATAATAGTAATCTTTATGGTGTTGTGATTAATCGCTTCTCATATAACATGGATGTCATTGGTTCGATTTCAGTGTCACATTTTATATAGGATCATGAAATGATTTTTTTATACTCTCGTCATTCTACCGCCACATCACTTTCTAATAATTTAAGTGATACGTATCCAGAGTTTGTATATTTAATGTAATAAATATAAAAACAAAATAAATAAAATGTGGAGACAAGCAGATCTATTTAGTCCATTGGTTTTGAATTACATATTTCTTTTTATGTGTGTTGTAATATATACATATACCTCTGCCTGAACTATCCGCTTCTATTGCTTACATAAGATTTTTTTTTCATATTGCAATTAAAGTTTAATTGAACAACAAACCCATTAAGAACAATCGGTTGGCGAAATAGTCGATTAACCTACATAGATAGATCGATCGTTGCATTAATAGTTCAAACCTATTAGAGGTCATATATCGATGCTTTATCTCGATTAGTGGTCGATAGATTTAGACCACGTTACTTAAATGGCAAAAGTAGATCACGAATGTAAGTCAAACTTAATTATTTTCTTGGATTAAACTTAAACCATCATTTAAGCCCTTAAAAGTTATTAATTTGCTTCTCAACACTTTTGTCAACTGCCAGAAAAAAAAAATTGTTCGCGATTCGAATGTAAATTGTCTACATTTAGTTGACAAACACATTGTTATTGTATCATATTTGTGTGACACAACATGTTTTCTTACGTTTCGATAGCGAATATTTCTGTTCATGTAAGTAAAGAAAAACATTACTATAAAATTTCAACGTTTCCAATCAACAATAACAAAAAAGTCTGAAGTTATTTCTCTGATAATAACAAAGCAGTAATTAAGGGATTTCAGAGATTTTAATTACCAAATCATACAGCGAAACTAAATTAATTGTTACATTTTTTTAATTAAAAAGCATTGAGCAGTATTACTCAATTATTCTTTCAATTAACGTAGAACGTCTATTGACAAACAAAATAATTTAAAAGTGTAACAACTTGTAAATAAAATGAATTGTTAAAAAATATTAATAGTTAAAAATACATGACTTTGATATGAAAATTAATGAAATAACACATAGTTATAATAAGACGAAATTCTAAATGGTAAAAGCCTGAGGGCATGACTAAACTTTTGTAAACAAAACTGACAGGTTGACCTTTTATGTCATTCCTTAATATATGAGATGAGAAGTATTTTATAAACAATTGCAAAACAATATAAAATCAATTATCATCTCATTGTAGAAACACGAAGTTACTTATAAAACATTTTGGTATTGCTTATATAGAAATTTGTAACTATTCAAATATTAAATGACGTATAATGTGAATAACGAAAATCTAAATGAATGATTAATTATAATTACTTTTATTTTAAGTGCGTAATTAATGTTTAAAACCTTTACAATCGACTACTCAATATTTATAAAAAAAAAATAAACATAGCTATAAATGTGTATGCGAGGAATTTTTTACGTCATTTGAGCGTTTCCTTTACAAGATTAATCGTCATCTATTACCAGTTCACATTTTAATGGCGCCAGATTCTTGTCAAGTACGCTCGGCGACAAAATATGCATTAATGTCGAATCAATAAATTGGTCAAGTAACCTTTGCTTGTTTGCGAACTGCATCATGAAGATCTTAAGGTCGACCAAAATATGAAATGAATTCTGCCTTAAATGCTGAAATATTTTTTACCTTCATTAATGAATACGATTTCATCATTTAATGCAATTTTAATGCGCAATCATTATGCACCAATATAAGCGTTTTTTTTTTTCAATAAGTAAAATTAAGATAGTACTAACAAATTTTTAGGTTTGCCTGTCACGTAATGATTTCTTAGTTTACAGATTAAATTTAAAGGATTGATAAAACATACTTAAAAATAAAAATTTTGTTAACGAAATTACTCTTCTGACCTTTACAATTATATTTACATTGGGAAAAATTTTAAAGCTCAATATCATTCTATGTGAATTATTTGGTCGTATTAGAGTTGAAACAATTTGTAAATGACGATTTTAAATTTCCGCGATCTTTATATATTATAAGTAAATATTTTTCGGGTCTATATCGCGTAAATATTTATATGGTACGATACCTAATATTCCTCGACGTTTCATAATCCCCTAACAATAATCAGTATACTTATTACGTAATTAATCAGGTAGAAGTCTTGTTAGATAATATGACTATCGTATTTGATTAGTTTAGTAGTCAGATAAGTGCTAAACTACGAAAATATGAATTAACAAGTTTTAACAAATGACTGCTTTTAAAACAACTATACAAGACTAATGGCTATTGTATTATAATAAGCTAAAATTCATAGAATAATAAATTCACTCCTTAAAAGCTGCCATCCAATCCGTGTGAATTTTGACTGATTAAAGATATTTTATTAAAAAAAATACGGAGGTGATATCAACACGCTAAGAATTTAGCTACATGTTTTTACAAAAAGTTTCAAATAAAACTTGCAATTTTAATGATGACAGAAACATCTGAATGTGTCCACGAATTCATCTTCAAGTGCAAATTTTGTTTCAAAATTGTTCCATCTTTATAAATTATCAAATGAATTTACGAACAAATGAAAAATATACGTCGAGGAATATAAGGTATCGTACCTAGTGAATATTTACGCGATATAGAACCGAAAAAGTTTAAATTATGAAATGAAAAATATTTCTAGCGTTTTTTTAAATACTTTATATTTTAAAATGTTCAATATTATAATAGATAATAATATAATAATAGCTATTTTAAAAGGTATAATAAAATCTATTTAAAATTATTATGACGACCATTACTGCAATCCACTCAAGAAGGCAAAGAAATTTACTGTACGGTGTGGATACAAATCGTAAGTGATTGTTCTTGATTTCAGATTTGCTCATGATAACTTTTCATCAAAATCAATGTGTACAAAGCATGACGCCTTAATTTATAATTATTATGATTGTATCGTCTGCTTAATTTAAGCATTTGACAAAAGTTCTATAATTATATATATTAGGTCCAAAATTGTTAGTAGTTAGACTAATGACAAATATCGCGTAACGGACACATCCTGTTTTCTTAGTGACACCAATGGCTCAGAAGGTGTGGCGAAGGTCAACGAGTTTGATTAACATAGCGCGAACTCTAACACACAATATTCAGATTTTATAATTAACTGTTTATGACTAACATTAACCGAAAGACTAACTTGATTTATTACAGTTGGAGTTATTACATCAATACTAAATGGTAAATAATTTTATTTTGTTATCTCATGTACAAAGACACAGACATGGATTAAATCATTATTTTTATTTTCCAATATTCTTGTTCTTTCTAAAATGAACAATTACAAAACCCAAATAAAAAAAATCTTTTTCTGTATCATTACATACTTTTTCTTACTAAACATTGTCCCTTAGCAAAAATTTACACCCACAAATACTTGAAATTCATAAACTAGGTTCAACAAATCTCGTACGCACCATAGTTTATTACGATATTTTATATTAAATATCAACACTAAATTTAACAATGTTTTGATCTCTTTCTGCATCTTTTGCGTGCACTTTTAATTCTTTATCCGATAGCATTGCGAATTTATTGTGTTTTCGACCATTACTCGCATTGTAACGTGTCAGTTTTAAGTGATCGTCGATTTCGCTAACGGCTGGTTTCGTTTAACATGTAGCGAGGTTACCTTAGTAATGTATAGTCGCTGTAATTCAAGATTTACATTTGTCGTCCGCATTAGCGCCGCCTGTGTGGTCCCATTGTAATGTAATGAGATATCGCGCCGGGCATAGCTCGCGAAAGTATCGCTTTTTGTCTACAAAAATGGTATCCAATCATATTTACCGCTTATATCAACGACATAATTCCGAAAAGACTGTGTGGTTAACGAAATCGATGACTATAAAGTTTACTCTTAGTTGGTTTCTTAGTCTCAGATACTAAATGTAAAACACTTTTTTAAAGTTACTTGAAAGTTTTTGTGTCTTTGAGCCATTTAATTTTAAACAATTTTATTGAATACAATATTACTTATATTTCAAGCGTAAGTTAGTATTTTGGCATTCAATACTTAAATACTGCTCTAAAATTAATTTACTCAATAATTATTACGATATATAATTATAAAAAGGAATTTAGGCGAAGACTAATAGAGATATATATGAAATAATGCATTGTCAAACAAATGAACTTAAGGTTAAAATATTTTATAATAGATATCAATCTCGAGCAACTATAGAAGGCGTTCTAAAATTTAATAAGGCAATTTTGTTATCTATAAAACCCGAGGCGCATTTCGCAATAGCTGGGTGCAGTGTGTTGCCTTTATTTACCACTGTCCTGAACTTTGCTACAAAATTTTAACGTCAAAATATCACAGCGACTGACTTATACGAAACAATGAGTTATTGTTAAGTTATTTACGATCCAAATTACATTGTCACCTCAAGGCGTATGGCATATGTTGTTTAGCGCCTATACATAATTGTATTAATTCCACTTGCATTGTATATATCAGTTATAATATACATTTCGTCAAATATATAACTTCGACTGCCTCCGTGACGCAATCGTTCACCATTTGCCTTGTAACACGGAATTCTCCGGTTCAATTCCCGGGCCACGGGTGTAGTGGAGCTAAACCCCCTAGTTATCAACCTCAATGATAATCTTCCGCTATAATTGCATTGCTGTGGTCTGACAGTCACATGCGTAAGCCCTAGTATTCTCGGCGACCACTCTTCACTATCTACGGCCTATTGGCTATTTTTTATCAGTCATGGTCCAGTGTTAAGTGAACACTAGACCATAACAGATAAAAAAAATAATTCAATATATCCCGAATCACATTTTGTGTGTAAGTTTCTAAACTTAATCAACTATTTATAACTTCTCGGGACTATAATTTATTTGTGAAGTAACTAAAGGCAAATAACTATGTTTCGATGATATTACTAAAAAATATTAGACATTCTTATCAGTTTTGTAACGATTTCCACTTCAATCGCGGTATACTGTTGTACAATTACAAAATTCTCATTCGGTAAATCAAAAAGCAGAAATGCCCCATTTCTTAAACCTAACACAATTAAAGTACATTCAAAATTTTTGTTTTAATGATTATTTTCATTGATGTGTTAAAACTACCAATGCATTACCATCACTAACTTCGTTATATTAAAATTAATTGTCTTATTCTGAACTGTTTTTGTCCAATATGTTTAAAATGTTTTTGTGTAAACCAAGCTAAGCTTTTCAAAGATATACTTTCACTTGATATTCAATCATTGGTATATTCAGTACATGTCCTGAGGCAATTTAGTTAATTTAGCGTTAATGACAATTTATACACAGTTAGCTTTTACTCTTGATAAATGTTTTGTTTAGTCTAAATATGTTTAGACGATCTTCGAACCGCCTAATAGCCAACGAATGTCGTTTTTACTGAACTTGTTAAACATTCTACCGCATCTAATTTCTCAGAAATTTCTCATTGTACCTCGTTCAGTCTTTAGTTCTTACGATAGCGCCACCTAGTGGTCGTTGGTAAAACTAAACGCGATATAATTAGTCCTACTGGAGTGTTTTATATTTCTGGAACAAAGAATTACACAAATTAAATTTTAAGATAATTTTATAAACATTAGATTACTTTTAAGTCATTTCTGTATGAGAAAAATATTTTAAATCCATATCTCGCAGGAATCTTTAATTTTCCAGGACAGAAAATATGTGACCTACTGGCCAAGTTTCATGAAAATCTATTCAGCAGTTTTCACATGCTTGACGTTCAAACAAACGGACTGACAGACTGACAAATATCCATAACAAAATTGTCTTCGCTTCTACATCCTCAAAAAAGTATGTTTCAGTTAAAATTTTCAAAAAAATGTTCAGAGTAAAGATTCGGCTATATAAATATATTAATTTAATATGTATGAACAATAGACTAGACTATAAATCTTTAAGAGTCTTAAAACTATTTTACGGTACGATCCCTTCGAGTCTGAGAAATCTGTTCGAGCGTAACATCAGAAACGTGATACCTTTGTTAAACCGTTCATAAATAATAAAACGGTTTTGTTTGACGAAAAAGCAAAAGAAAGCGAGTTTGATAACAGTGCGATCGGCAATACCGGCACAGTTGTTAAGTGGAGCGCTGAGAAAATACACAAGGCAAATGTTAAAAAGAAAGTAACACCGCTGGCGATCAATCGATTTTGCGCTCGGGAAAATCGATTCGCGGTAACAATACGGAAAGCAATAACGGAAACGCTCATTTGTTGGACGGCGGTTTTTCATTCATCGAACTAGTATAGCTATCGTCACGAGCGCAAATTTAAAATTTATGCAATTTGGTGCTATTGCCGAAATATTTAGGATAATCTAAGTAAAATAAACTGCCATCCATTCCTCACATAAAATGTTCGATACTCCTTTTATATATTTTTTTTACATTATACAAGATTTTTACGCTTACCGAACAGAAATCTTCATAGGTTACTGATAATAATTTCCATGTTTGCCTAGATTTTCTTATTCAAAGCGTAATTTACATATTTTTGTTTTATAATCTACTGTCTATTGTTTGACAATGAGCGTTTTATCTATCTATCTGTCTAACATAAAATATGTTAAGATTTTAACTGTCAATGCATTCCATATAAATATATATGTTTTCAATTTCTTAATTATATCTCCAAGTCGCCTTTATCTGTTATGTATCTGCAATAATTCTTCTCATCATATTTTGTACCATAAAAACAATACTTTTAACACATGAATTGATACAAATGTTACCAATTGTTACATGATTTTGACCCTTCTCTTGTTGCCCTAATTTCAAAATCAAGGTGACGCTAGTGGGGCACGCGCATCTGCGTACAATCGCCGCGATCCTTGGCACAAAACACATAGGTTCAGTTTCATGGATCACATACTTCGAGTTATTGTACTCTGTTAGTTATACGGACATGTCTGACCTGCAACGGACAGATCGGATTGATTGAAGTCAAGCGAAACGTGCCTACGGAAAGGGGGTACGGAGAACATGCGGAATTGTATTCAAATACGAGATATCAAAAACGAAATGTATTTAATGTAATAGATTTGATTTTTGTCGAGTTGACTAGCTCGTGGCTGTAATGGTGATAATCCTGCCTCTTACACCAGGGGTCGCGGGTTCGATTCTCGCTTAGACAAACGTTCATGTGACGAACGTTTGTTCGGTGTATGATTGTTAATATATTTTTAAGTATATATTCAAAATGCCTATGTATGTGTATCGATCTCCAATATCTTATATTATAAGTGCTGGTTAGCTACCTATCTTGACATCAGAGTACTATGTGCGAAATATATCCCCGGTATTGTTTATTTATGAATATTACTGATAATGATTCTTCGTAGTCAATTATTATTTAATAAAGTTTGAAGAAAAGGTGCGAAGACGTTTTTAATCTAAAGGATTTTTTGAAATGTATTTCTGAGTGGAGAAAATAGTGAAATCAGAATTTCGTTAAAACTTTATATTCTCTGAGTAAATAGCTTTGAAAAATAATAATAAAAAAATATATAAAATACAATAAAGAATGAAGAAAATTACTATATATACACCTAAAACTAATATTAATAAATACATTACATATATATATATATTCTCGGTTTTTGCAAGCGAAAAAAAAAACACAATAATGCTCCCATAATCCCTGCAAGAAAGTAAACCCTCTCAAACATAGGTAATAGATAAATTAATAGAAGAAAATAAAGATAATATTAATACTAAATAAAAAAATTATGATTAAGTGGGCCAGTGACGACTAGTATAGAATTTAGGCCGTGTACAGTAAACAGTAAGTTCTAAAAACAGCGAAAGTTAAAAACAAATTGATGTAATATATCATCTATATTAATATTTGCTAATTAAGCCAGACGTGACAAATAGGTTAATAGAAAGTAGAATTACAAACACGTGTAGACTAAAATGATAGATTTGGAGATGTATAGAACACCTTTTAGGCGCTGTACAAGGAAACAACATGAATGCACGGTAAAATCTAGAAAAACTTACTATGCGATATAAATAAGTTAATTCAATAAGCGTCGTAAATTTTGACATTGGTCATTTTGACCCCCATTGCATTGCATTGAATTAATATGAACATACAACTCACTTGCACAACTTGTGTATGCAACTGTACAAGCCGTATACAAGTAAATCCGTATACCTTCCAATCAGCTTTTACTTTCAACGTGATTGTGCTCGA
>DWQX01002477.1:0-21586 GCA_018245475.1 Pharmacophagus antenor | reverse complement strand
GAGCCATCAAGCGCTCAAGCGCGCTTTTGGCAGCCCGGAGTTTTTGGGTTAGGACATAGATGTCCTGTAGGTTTATGCCCGATAGATAGCTCGACAGAGCGGCTATCTCCTGAAGTCACAAGCTTTGTTCCGACATCCATGTACGTGAGAGTTGGAAGTATTCTGAGCGATCACGTTTCAACACTTAAGGCTTCATTATCACTTAGCACCAGGTTAAAATTGAGGCCTTGTGTTAGCTAATAACCGATAAAAAAAAAAGTCCAATGCCGGCTTGAGACCAAAAGTAAAATCAATAGTATGATTTTACTCTTGTTCGGATATTTGTGTTAATTTAATGAAAAAGGAATGAAACAATTTTATTTGTTGTACGGGCTACGTTTACTAGTGGCTCGTCAAATTATATAGTAAATTTTCTCGGTAGTAAATGTAGATGCCATTTTTATGAGCCTCCGCGCTGGTTCTTATTTACATTCGGAAATAAAGTTAACAAAATTTGATGATCGCGTTTTATTTGTTCGTTTTGTTTTTTGGTGCGTATTTTTTATATAATCCGGACGGGGTTTTCTTTTTGCAAATTAACATTGCTAATAGAAGATATCAAAACAGTTAATGTAATGGAATCATTAAAATTTTTTTTATCATATTTCATTATTAAGGTTATAAAAGTTTTAATTCTAAAATATGTGACTGATATTTTTTAATATATTGCCTATCATGAAATTTTGATCATCATTCGCAAAAGAATATGTCGATAGGAATTGAAACTTGATAAGAGAAACAAGAGTATTGTTGTAGAAAAAAAAGCTATTCAGTAGAATCAATCTATAAATCGTAATAATTTTATGTTGTATGTCTGACGCATTCAATTTTAATTAATTGCTGATCTTCCTATGCAATGATTCCCTGCTTTATTATTTCAATTGCTGGGAGTAAGCTAGTGTTTTGTCATCGTCACAGCAAAGTGATATTTTAATTTATTACGTCCGTCAGTTTATTAGTCACGCTGTACTCTGATACGGTAAATACTAAATTTGTGTAATGTGAGTCGATTAGATTCACTGTTAGTTTTTATTTCATCGAATCACCTTGTTCGTACTCTGCGACTAAAATATCGCATGGAAAAAATTCTGTTTGAACATCTCCGACTTCATACACCCAACATGTATTGATTTAAGTTGCTTTATTTGTTGTGTTTGGCCTGAAGTTTTATATTGTGTACGTTTTGTGAAGGTTGTGAGGGATGTGAATCCAATATTCTAGTTTGGAATTTAGCTTGACGTGTATGACAATAGCGATATTTCAATGATTAGGGTTGACTGTAACTAAAAGGACACAGTTGATTTGTATCATAAATCAATTATGTGCAAATATTGAAACTACAATATTTAATAACATTTTTTATCGGCATTCAATCAGCTACCTAATTCCACTACTTAATGTAGCTCCCGGATGAAATAAGACAAGGAAAACTAAAGTATGGATCAACTGAGGCGTTTAAATAAAAAATACTGTTATTGGATTGACTCTTCTAAATATTACTATGACTGCTATTGGAATGGAGCTGCATTTAGTTAATTTTATTATTATGTTACGTTTAACAGCGAGGCTATGAGTACTTTTGTTATTATTTTTTCACGAGTGGCAACCCTATTTTATTTCGATACCCTATGATGTTTAATGTTTATTTTACTAGGGCAGCAGTTCGCGGGACTGTTTGGTTTAAGTGCACGCGCAGGCCGGGTGCCGAGTGGCGGTCTCGCCCGTCCCTCCCATTTTATTTTCTCCGATGAGTTTTTTACTACGTAATCTCACTCGACGACAGCAATTATTCACGGTCTTATATTTATGGAATCAGCATTAAACCTTCCCCCTCGAAGTATTAAGCAAACAAACAGGGATTTAAAAGTATTAACCGTGAAATGAATTATGGAATATACTAAATACAGGAGAATTTCATAAAGCACAATGAAATGGTTGGTTTGAAGTTAGAGTACAAGTCAAGTAAGAATGGAGTGTTGAAATAATTAGGTTGAAATATTTTTTGAACTTGTAGAAAATAATCGATTCAATCGTATTTCATAATTGATTTGTATATACAAAATTGAAAAGGTATTTGTCACCTTAATACCTTTTATTTCAATCACTAGAATTAATAAGAAATACTTTCGTTTTTGCTTCTATTTTGTGAATCGATAGACTGAAAATTTTAAGCAGTTTTTAAAATTATAAAGAAAAACTTGAACAATTTCGTTTACGGAATTCGTTGTTCAGTATCATTACATCTCACACATCGCTGGAAGTACCTTCATAGCCGGCTTTGACCGCGTAACTTCGGCGCTGCGTATCCGTTTGCCTTCTAAAACTGGAAATGACTTTGTTTGTCCCGTAGATGGCTGCTGCTACGGATCGAGAAAACTCACTCCGATGCAAAGGAGAGCCGCACTTAAGTGGGTCGGCCATTGTTCGCCTTCCGTCTGTGGTACATTGGATTAACAATGTGTAACAGTTGTTGTTTAGCGACGCCTCTTGGCATTCTCTGTTCATTGATGCGGCGAGATAAATTTGTATTTGAAAACATTTTACGTAACTCTATATGTGTTTCTAGGTGCATGCGTATTAGTGACACTGTATCTCCAAAACAACTGAACCGAAGTCGATATTGTATATAGCTAAATAAAAAAAATAGATGAACTTTTCGTTTTCACAATTTCGTTAATACTTTTGTAATTTGAAGTTAAATTATGGCTTTAAGCGAGCAAAAAGATTGACGAACGAGTCCCAGGATTACAATATTTTCAATTATGTATAGACTTTGTACATAACTTAGTAGTAATCAATTATCTATAATTAATATTTATAGTATATGTTAAGACTAATGCTTTTATGAGCTATATTTTCAGAGAGTCGAAGTGCAAACTTTTATATTTTAAGCAAGTCAATTTCTTAGAGCGCATTCCGTTCACTTCCTGTGCGAAAAATATTAAAGCAAGCTTAATCAACTTTTCATATGGGTTCGTATTAATCACGAGTTAAAGCTATTAGTTATGTCGCAATTTCCTGTTTCATAGCGGTGCTGTACAATTTCGTACGTACTACAACGTTGAAATATAATTTCATCATTTATAGATATGATGTATTATTTATTAGAAATGTAGGTAGAAAGTGTTGTCCGTAATGGCCAGTACTATATCTGCCACTGAGCATTAATGTGCAGACATTTAAGTTCTGGTTTGAAGCGCTATCTGATGTTGTGTAGGCATTCTGAGTAGAGTTTTACTATCATAGATGGGCGTTTCTTTTATAATCAGGTTAAGTTCATGGTGGTTATTTTTAAAAATAAAAGAAAACTTTTCTTTCCTATACTTGAGTATGATCTTAAAATAACAATATTATTATAATAACATATTCTTAGGACATTCAAATATGTATCTATTTTGTTACTTCTTACGATATCTTCTTTTATAATATCTTAATTTATATAAAATTACTGGGGGTGGGTAATGCTTAACATCTTATGTCACGTGGATATTCTGGTGGTAGGCCAGCGACTCGCTGTGCAAACATGCTCTTTCCTAATGCTTTATAGTTATGGACAGCCTTGTCACTCACAATTAAGTGAACGCCCTACTCGTCTCGTTTCTTCGTCATAAAACGAAAATAAAAAATCTTCCAAAATTTCGACGAAATAATATTTAGGCAGTATATCAAGTCAAAGGCAGGCACGGGCCGACGTATATTGATTGCTGTAGTAGCTTGTATTCGACACGCTTGAAATATTTGATTTTAAATTATGTAAATGAAATATTTCGTGTTTCGTTTTGTTTAATTATGACATTATAAGTTTTTAATTATTTAGCTCTGCTTAGTATTCTTTTTCTTCGTGATTTTTTTCTCTAATTTCTATGTATAAAATTTACTAAATTTAAATATTCTAAATACAATAAATAACAAAATCATAGTTGGTTTATTCCTTAGTATTAGAAAAAATAATTGTTGCATTGAATATAAAGACAACAGAAAACAAATATTCTTTTGAAAATTTTGCCTTCATATTTCATTTATGAAACTCGTTTCTCTTTTAATAATTCCAGTAAGCTCTTACATACTTTACTTTATAAAATTTCAAACAAACATTCAATGTATTGTTAAATACTAAATGCTGCAGTAATTTGTTTGTTAGCATCAATGGAATTTAATATTGTATCACAGAAGTGCGCCGCCGGTTCTCTTTATTGTCATCACAAAAGTACGAGTGCTATTGATATTTTATTGCAGGCTTCCAAAGAGCTTTACGAATTTGAAATTGTTTCATGTTTACGTGTTTTATATGACAAACAATATCAGCATTTTTATATTATTTTATACACCTTCTGGGCAAATGTTTCATCAAAAGTGTTTGTACATGTGTCTCTCTGAAACATAATTCTTGGACTACATTTGTGGACTTTATTTCGCAGTGAAAAATGTATGTTACATATCCTGTTTTCTTTAGAAAATGTGGAGAGTGCTTATGGATCCACGTGATGTAAAGAGGCCATGTAGCCTTTCGTAGTTATAGTCCACTTGTACAAGAGCTGATTTTCTATGTTAGATTTGAATGGTGTTCAGGTTTTCGAACCCGCTTGATTGACTAGCTATGTTAATCTGCCCTCAATGTCAATCTGCCTCTATAAAAAGCATTGCTGTGTTTCGGGAGATATGCATGTGAGAGTCAGAAATATTCAGGGTCAACACGCTTTACGTTCTACAGCCTCACTGTCACTTAATATCAGGTGAAATCGAAATCAAGTGTTAGTCCAAAGCCCAATATATTATCGGTGAACTATTCTAGACCTTCGCATTAGAAACAATCGCTTCTTAAAAAGTTATCTTCCCTGCGCTCCGTTTGTTTATGTTCCCACTTTGTAACTACAAGTGTTTAATACAGGGGCTCGCGTGTTTAAAAGCTCAACTTTAATTTTTTTTGCTTCTATTATTTCCGCTTAACTATTACGTCGGGCAATTATGAATCCATTTCTTTGTTAAGTTTCAAGTTGATTTTGCAAATATCGTACGTAAACATGGAGTCATGAACTTGAAACGGAATAAGCGTTTTTATCACGAACAATCGTTTGTTATTATCTTTCAGCTGTTATGTTGTATACAATTGGCGTTCATTCAAATCTTTTTTTTAAATGCAAATGGCTCTGTGACTTTGATTATTATCTGCTACAATTACGAACCCATATTTTTTTTTTCAAAACGACAGGCATTTTAATTTTAAATGACACTGAGAATTCTTTCACCAAAAAAAACCTCTATTTTTTACATATAGTCAAGTTTTTAAAAGAAATGAAAAAGAAAAGTTTCGGAAGATTTTTTGTTTACTATCCCATTTATAAATCGTCGACGTATTAAGTATTAACACATTAATTAAATTAATATATATTATTATACTTTAATTTATTATAAAACATTTTTATTTACATTACTTGTTAATATTGATTGCGTGCTGTCAACACTAATAAAGAAATAACTGTTGATTGCGGCCGTTTCAAAATTAAATTGCCGCTTTCAGTTGGGACATTGGTTTCCCCCGAGATAGTAGTAAATACGATTTTTTTTGAGGGCGGTTAGTTGAAACTTAATTGGTTTTTAAACTTCTCCACGACGCAGCAGCTAACCGCTTGTCTTGTAACATGGCATAGTCTAGTTCTTTCCTGAGCCTTCATAAGTTTGGATGGTGGTAGGAATTTTTCGACCCTCTTGGCTAGCTATCACACTTAATTCACTTAACATCATGTGAAATAGAAGATAAAATTTGATCCATTGTTGATAAAAAAAATCTGTCGTTTAGATAGACGATATAGATATATCACCATTCTTTTTATGATTACTGACGCCGTATGGAATTTTGTTTTTGGAATGTAAAAAATTTACAAATGTTAAAAGAATAAAGATATGAAAATAATCTTATAAAATCTCTATAAACATCGTCAAGACACTAATGTTTCCGACCATGAAATTAAAAATCTGTAGAAATCTCTCTCAGCTGGATACAGGCATCTCCTTAAGAGATGTAATAAAGTTCGCCAAGCTATTCCACAGAGACAGCTTTCATATGTTCTTAAATTACTCCTTGATAGATATAACTCGCGCGGGGAAACGGGATTTCATGTATTCATTCGTTTAGTTTCATTGGTGCCTAAGTTAAGCATTAAATAGAATACATTTTTCTTATCTTCAATAATGTGTATTATAAGTAAGTTTGTGTTAATTTTATTATTAAAATAACTATAATAAAATAAATATTTTTAATTATTATAGAAATTTTGTTATTTTGACAGCCTCCGTAGCGCAGTAGTTTACGATCTTCAATATAATATAATATCAATCTGCCACCGTTCCGGCAGTCATACATGTGATGGCCAGAAGTATTTTGAGCGAACACACTTTTACCCACGGCTTCATTGTTACTTCACATCAAATGAAATGGATCGTGTGTTACTCAATAATCGATAAGAAAAAAATATAATTTTGTTATTTATTTCTATTTAAATTATTGTAATTTTATGGATAAATAATCTGATGTATATTATTATCATTGAGGTAAAACAAAATAAAACGTTAGTAAATTTTGACGTCATTCCTAAACGATTTAATTATACTTTAAAACTATTTCAACATTATACGCATTTGGTGTTGTAAAGTATTCGATATTGTTTTAATTCAGATGTTTTTCTTACCGGTTATAAAGCAATATGGCTACATAACTGATATGATCGGCTAGCTGCAAGCGCGGTTAATTGGTCTGGAGTTAATTAAATCCAATGCAAAAAGGTCAAGTAGATAACCGCTCTCCCGACGAGTTTTTTTTTAATTCTGCTCAAGGTTAACGTGTCAATGTACAGATTATGCGAATGTAAATATAAATTGATAGCATCTATAACAAATATATATAACCTTTTTATACTTTTTTACTCACATCGAGGTATGATTTAGAAATCTGTTTGACGTGACAACTATTAAATGAATGATTTATCCATCTGAATTTTTTTAAATATAGGGTAGTTTACCTTAAATAAATCTTCATTTTTATTTTTTCCATGAATGGAAGTACAGTTCGGTCCTAAAATTAAAACTTTTGATCTTTTTTTTTTGTTTATATATATTCTATATTTAAACTTGTAAAAAGAGCAATGGCGTGCCTGTAGGTCAAGCTCAAACTCTTATATCTACACAAACGTCATTTTATGATGTAATGCTTTACCTTTTATATATTAATGGTCTTGTTAAGACTTTGCACCACATATAGTTGATTACTTTTAGTGTAAATTATTGCTTAAATAGAATGCCAAGCTTTTCGCCTTGTATTGCAGTATCACCCCTGCAAAAGAGAGCAACGATATATGAAAGTAATACTATATTTAATGTATTTGTAAAACGCATAATGCGTTTTATATTTCTGCAAGTTTTCTCTATGTGAATGACGCCAAATGCGTCTCTCCGTCAAGCGTATAAGCGCATAAGCGCACTTTTGCTTAACTGCTTAACTACGACAGAATTTGATACGCATCTGTCATAACGAACAGCAAATAACTATAGTAATATACATTTTTAAAGGCAGTGTGCTATAAGTCAGTAGTGCTATCGTTCTAGCAACTGACCTATCTAGCCCGGGGATCTTAATTTATGAATACAATTGTTGCTTTAATTATATCACTAGTCTGATTTTGTTATTCTTATATTTTTCTTCTACTGAATACGAGTAAAACTATACACAAATCATTGATAATTGCTCTTTGTATTATCCGTGTATAATTAATTATAAGTAGCTATCTCGCGGTCATTCTTGCGACTCCACTATACACAATTCAGTTACATATCCACTTATTAATTATAATCATAATAAACTGATATTGCAAAAACTATTACAATGAGATAACTTATCTATTATCTCTAACACTTGACGTATTATGTGCGCAATAAAAAGTATAAGATTGTATTTTTTTTGTGCTTATGGACCAAAAATATTCAACACTAACTAATGACATATATTCTATGCTAATTGACAGCGTACAATAAATACGTATTAGCTGGCAATTTTTTATGAAATTAGTTGTGGTCAAATAAATAGTGTTATTTTATTATCGCTATAATGTAACGGCCTAGATGTAAAAGATTGTCGTATCAAATATCGCAAACGTAATATACCATTTGATAAAAAAATATAAAGCTTGTAACATAATTAGTATCATAGAAAGAATGAAACGCTGAACTTTTTTTCGCTAATAATGTATTTAACAAATTTTATGTCTCCTGCGGTATTCTTTAATGAAGATCTCATAAAAACGCTCTAATTATATAAAAAAAAGTTACAAAAGTGTAAGTGTTCTCTTCTTCAACCAACACAAAGACGTTAAAATCTTGTTTATTATCTTTTGTGTCTCATAAACACGAATATTTATAAAGGGTGATCAATTCTAATTATTATTTTTCCGTAGTAAAGAGGTCCCATCAATAATAAACCTATGATTGGTAAACACTGTTTATTCACCACTTAATAATTGTAAAAAAGAATATTTTAGATAACATTTTAATCTTTCAGTGAATAATATCACGAACTATTAAAAATTTGGATACTTCGTACAAAACGGGAAGTTAAGAGTTACCGTTGAGTTTATAGATATTATGTGTATCAACATATGTACCTTTACAGTTAATTATGATGTTAATTTAAATGAATTAATTTTATTAATAGTGTTCTATAATTTAGCCTTTGAAGACTTAAGGACATTTTAATTCCTTCATAAACTACCTACCTACCTACTTCGATTTTTTTCTTGGTTCTTCTAGGTTTAATAGATTCACGATGGTGGATATTTTTGTATTTCTCGCAATGGAGCAACAGCAAGCGTAATCAACCATTTAAGCGCTTACTAAGGATTTTGTATAAACAAAATTTATATAAAACAAATTTATGTAAATTACAGGACTCGTCAAATAAATGATACCAGTTGTTACCATTTTATGGTGTTGATTGTTAAAAAAATTCAAGCCACTATACTAACTGTTTGAAGAGAGATTAATGTTTGTCAACCACTGTCTACGCCACCCGATGACGGTGAAGACGACTGTACACCATTGGCGGCACACGCAGGGGTGCTTGCTACAAAAGAGGATGCAATAAGTTATATAAATGTTTAAACGTGTTGCGTTCAAATTATTATCCTATTTCACTTTACGCTTTATTGAAACCGTATGGGTGAGAACGTTTACAATTATTTTTAAAAACGTCTCGCCGCGTGGCTGCTGTTCCATGAACCAGTCCCTGCTTAATGTAAAGTTTTCGAAATTAAATTAGTGTCACAAACCGCCGAATGATTTGTTAATGTCATTCGACGTCGGGATTTATGCGATGCGCTTACCTTAACGAGTATACGGCTACTATTATCATTATTTTAACGACTTAGATATAAAAAAAAAGTGAAGCGTGTATATACGTCGTCTTGTGAACTTTATCGTGTTGTAATATGTTTATGTGTTGGTCAATATGAGCAACATTTTTTTTACTACTTTTATTAGTTTTGTTTCTACTAAATCTTTGCATTGTATTGTTATTTGAATTTAATTTTATTTAAATTGTGTTTATATGATGGCAAATGCTTTACCTCGTTAAATTATTTACGCAACAAAGAAAATTATTTTTTAATATTGATTATAGAACAAATGATTTAGGGATTCTCTGATTAAAGACTGAAGATTACAGTCTGATATAATTAGTTTTCCAAATACCATTTGTTCCTTAAATGTGTCCATTGGAAATAAAAATCCGAAATTCTTGAAAATTAGCACGAATTTGTTTCGCGAAGCGAAATATCTCTTAGAATAATTAAAATGTGTCAAATCCCAAGGAATTCAGAGATAAGTCGATATTAATGTGTACATTGAATCAATATATATATAAAATAGGATTGATGTAGTTGATCCTAAAAAATAGTACTCGATCAATTTTGTTTCATATCCACCCATTTGTGTACAAGGTTTTCTTTTTTAATTACAAAATATATTACATAGTTTTGGAGTAAATAAAAATGTAACAATGGGCCAACGGTTGCTAATTTGTTATGCGTTAGAATATTAAAACTCCGAGCGTGGAGGCAAGATCCTTTACTCGCTGGAGTTTGTTTCGCCGTGAGCTCTAATACGAATAACTGATGAGTACACCTTCATACGAACACGCGTCGGGGTCGGGGTGTAGTCGTAGCGTGCCCATAAATTATGCCCTGCCTCAGCGGGGGATTTCTGAATTTGCGAGTGTAGGGGTAATGGTCCCGATAATCGAAAAGGGGAAAGTATACCGGAGTATGGTTTTCCACTATTTATTAGTCTTGTTCGCGACAAACTTATTTTTTTTTTTCACCTCAATATATTTCTGTCTATCATGATTTTATTTTTCAAAGTAATTCTATTAATTTGTGTAAAACTTTTTTATATCACACTCGCAAATCAAAGTTTCTAAAGGATCGACGGACAAGATACTGTTTTAATACGTTCGTAGATTTTAATACTTAAGGTGAAGTAGTTAAATACTTCACTGATATGTATTTATGTAATTACTATATAATTATGTTAATAGTACACAATGTTGCGAATTTGATCAATTATTAATAAATTAAATGTATTTATCAGAGGAATCATAACACGATAAATTTTAATTCTATTAAAAGCACCGTGATCTTATTAAATATACTCAAATTTTGAACCGTTTTGAACTGTTTGAGATAAAAATCATATTTTTTTTTGTAATACAAAAGGAACAAAATTTATATAAATGAAAAAGAACATTAGGGGACTTCTTTTTATTCGCACTTCAAAGGTAGGGTAAAAAAGCCGAACCCAATCAAGTAGGCAATCGTTGAATGGCCCTCCAAAGCAATTGGAAATCTCATAAGCAGTCTTTGTGTAGTCTCCAACGTAAGATTCGAATCTTTTATGTGCCTAAAGTGTCCTTTTGAAGTACACAATTGTGTTTGTCGAACGGTGAAAAAAATTAGTCATCTTCTTCATTTGGTATCGATTAATTAGCGTATGTATACAACATTGGAATCATTTCAAGGCAACAAAGAGCATATAATCATTTTTTAACCTATTTTTGCGGAGTAAATATATTAAAATTATGTTCGTAATTTTTGACATGGAATGGCTTATTTTTTTATTGTTTTCACTGCGATTTTATTACGCACTTTCTGAAATTATCGCCAATGGTTAACTATTACATATTGTCATTTTTTTAATTACAAGTTCTCCAATACGATGTATGCGACCTATATGTATAGAGGCAGATACGATGGATTTCATAACTTATATAAAAGTATTGAGCGTTACGATTAATCATTTGGCAGTGACAGCTTCCTGTAATCTGTGAGACTGTTGCCTGAAAAGCAGTTATTAGAGGAATTTTATTATAATTGCTTAGTATAATAAATCTTCTGATTATTTTTCAATTTTAAAATGATTGTTTAGGCTAAAGTATTAATCGGCTAAGATGTTAAGCCTTATTTCGTAACATTAACCACTCCGCTATGGAGGCTGTGACGTCCTGTGTTTTTATTGTTCGTAATAAATACGTTTTAGTGATAATTTTAGCATTCACTAATGGAATTAACATTGTATAGCAATGAGTATTGTATACAATTATAGTTCTCCGTTGATGGTTAGTGTACGTGACCGCAATTAAACAATTCGCTTATTTGTACACTATATATAAATTTAGTATTTCGTGTGACGGGACCACCCGGTTGACTTCCTTACGTTCTTGCTCGTGTCCTGTGTGAAAGGAGCGTACGGTGAGCTCTCAATAATGCATTAACAGTCCGCATCACGTCTTAGAGTGTATTCAGACGGGAGACGTCACGCGTCTCCTTTCCGGCGCGGGCTCCCGACTTAATGACATACACAGCGAGACGAGACGGAGGAATTTTAAAAGGCGGCACCTAATGCAAATGCCTTTGTTGCCCGGGGGATCAAAGTTCTGTTCAGATCGTGCGCTATTTGTAGTAAGCTAGCGTGCATCTATCACGTAGGTGTCGACGCCTGCGCCTGCCCTTGAGTTTCACGCAACACTTAAACAATGTTTTAACACGCTTTTAAATGAAATCGCAAATCATTTGCTTTTCTTATTAGTTATTTACCGCTTTTGGGAGTATATGAGGTATATGTTACACTATTTGATGGAAATGTGGAACATTAATGTATAAATATTTTCTATACAATATTTATTAAGAAAGAAGACATACGTAGAATATATTTTATTAATACTACACAATCACTTGATGTTATACAAAAGACATCCAAATATAAACATTTACTTTGAGAAATATTCAGACCTACGTCATGTATGTCACAAGCTTCTTAATGTTTTTATGTAAACCTTAAGAACTATGGTAACTGTCATGTTTTCTTATAAAACAAATAAATTTTTCTCGAGCTACAGATTTCTGAGTATTGTTTTCAAACGTCAGCCTAATACTTAAGGACCGGGACCTAATCGATCACATGGCGTGACATAACAATTTTCTCGCCATACAAATTTGTGTTAATAACCTTGGCCTTACACATTAGTCATGGTCAAGGATGGCCTTCGGTAGCCACTTCTGTAGGTATATTTCTAATATTCGAAACATAAGTATTGTAGGAAAAAGTTGTAGATATATCGTTATCGATATCTTCGGTACTTTTATTTTACGTCACTCGTTATTTTAGCAAAATTTATTCAGTCTCATGCATAAAACATAGAAGAGTCCGTACCAAACAATGCGATCTTTTCTATACATTATTTTTGTGGAAGTAAGAGTTCTTCGACGGCTTCCTAATTTAAATTATCATCTAAAGTTACAAGTTAAAATTCAGTCGTTCTCACTTCGAAACTAAGTAATCTTTTTCGCATTAAACTTTGAAAGGCTTCTTACTGTATTTTACAATTTATCCTTTCTTTCGAACTCGCACGAAACGGAAAATAATTTAAGCGGTCGGGTGTGCGCCGACCATTGTTTTAGTCTCTGTTGTTTTGGGAATACAAATACGAAAATGTAATTTTTATGTATGAAAGAACTAAATAAATAGTTTATTTTTTTAATTGTGTATAGCGCATATTTTTTTTATTAATGGGGCCAAACTTGACTTTAACTTCACATAATGTTAAATGAGTATGTGGCTGTAGATGGTAAACCGCATTCGCCTAGATTACTTTGGCTCTCACATTGGTTTGATATTCGGTACACAGCTTGTGTTTTAATGATGGTAAATTGATATTGAGGTCACTCAATACCACCACCAGTTTCGAGAAAACCACCAGCGTTCTAATATATGGATCGCCTTAAAGTATTACAACTGACAATACCTTTAAAACAAATGGCTTTCTAAGATAGTATACAGTGTAAGAATAGAACTTCATAGTAAATATTACACTCGGTGTGTTATAGTATGCATTGAATTTTGTGATCGCCCGTATGCATCTAAATTATAACTTTTACCTAGCGGGATCTATTTATTAACTTTCAAAGCAAGCCGGCTTTCCATATTAAACTTTGTTTTGAAATATTGCTACACAACTTGTAACCAGTTATGTATTACCAGCATTTAATTATTTGGTTACTTATAAATTAATGTTCTTATGTGTATTATCACGAATATAGTCACTGTTGTGTCATTTTTTTTGTAAAATAAAAATTGTAGATAATGGAATGTGCAGGAACTTTTTTTGAAGTATAATAGTATTTAAATTGTTTGTGTCATAATGTCTATATCTATATATATTTAAGATTATCGCGTTAATTTCTCGTGAATAAGTTATTAAATGGAATCCGTGAGGTTAAAGTAATAGATTGAAGTAAAGTACGTAACAGATGGACAAAGGGATTCCAGGAGCGTCCCGACCACTAGTAATAATGAACCGAGCTCGGGGCAGACGGGCTCTATTGTCTGCGAAAGTAGGGTTACATCTCGCCTTTGACGTTAAAATCTCAATCAAACTTATTAACTAGCGGCAACAAGGGCCATAACAAAAAGTGATTACCTTCTTGGTAGTTAAACACGTTTTATACTGAACTGTGTCTTTTTCGTGACAATTCTGTTTTATTTTTATTAAGGCCCTCCGCCGTAAACAATAGGTTCCGATGAAACTTGAACAAACAGAAATTTTAAAAATATGAAACGGCTTAAGAAATTTTATTCTCGCTACCGAATTTGAGTATTAAATAAAGTGAATGGCGTTAAGGGACGAATAAATTAGATTGTACATTTTGGCTTGAGTAATTTTTTTCATGTTTTGTTCGGCTAACAAAGAATATCGTTACAATTTTCATCAGTTATCCGAATGTAAACAACCGCAACCGGTTTGTTGACACACGTTTGTACGAATTGATAAATTTTGTGCGGTTCGCGTTAGTAAATTCATTGTTGATATTTATGAGGGTGAGAATAAAACGTCACGTATCAAATAATAACGCTTAACGAGCGTACGTATTGTTGTAATTTTTTTATACATAAAAATTTATTATGAATATTTGTAGGTTCCGATTTGATTGATAGTTCTGAAATATTGAACAAATTTATTTGGCGAACTAGTTCTTTTTTAAAAATTAAAAACGGATTAATTAAAATATAAACGGTTATTTCTTGTTAGCAAAGCGTGAATCAATAGTATAGGACAGTTTTTAACAAAGATTTTTTGTGTTTCTAACACAGCTTTGATGAGAATTTGATGCTTTAATATTTCATTAGCATTTGTTGTTTATAAAAATGTAGAATTTTAGGTAGAACTTAAAAAGTAAAGAATTTGTTCTTCTATACATTTCATTTATTGCAAAAAAACAATGTAAATGTTGAACGTTTTAAAACATTTTCTTGAAACTCCACGCCCGGTCGATCTACAGCCTTGACCCTAACTTTAAGCAATTACCGAGGAACATAATCTCCGCAGACTATGCTGATCCACTTTTGAAATTCTGTGAAGTTTCCTATTAGTCATCGTTATATTACAATATAAATGACATTCTAGGTGAATTGTTCTTTTTGAAATGTTACTATTTAATCTTTATCAAGATTAATTGAATATATCAGAATGTTAAAAATCCAATAAATTAGGAAGTAACAATAATTAGCATTGGCTCATCCTTACCCTAAATTGCTTGCTTTTCCACGCTAAGATAAGTGTATATTACATATTATTTGTTTATTAACATATTAACACGTATTGTGTAGAAGTTGTATTTTGTACCCATCACGGACCCTACAGATATTAAACATGACAAAGGACTTATAAGTACATATGCTAAGTATTGTACATCATATATAAAATGAAATATACCAGTTGAATACTTCATGTTTTTTATTTTGTGTTTTTCAAATCGAAACCAAACTTAAATCATCCGTCGTTATTTTCTATGCTATGATAATTAAACCATAACAAATGTTTTGTTCTTTCATGTTTTGTTTTTGCTTATGTGCCCCCAATAACAATCTGGCTATGGTTTGTTAATATCTGATAGAGAATGTTTCCAGGCGTTAAGATCGTCTGTATTGTTTTTCTTGAAATGTACGCAACAGTTTAAAAAAAAAAACCTATTGTGTGACTTATTTTTTAATTATTCGTTCGACTTATATTTTTGATAATTTTCAACTTTATAACCAAGCGCAGCTTTGTAATCAGACAAAAAGCCTACGGCGCTTCTGTAGTATTTTTTCCGCTCTCCCGTTCCCACCACCGCCCGATCAATTCTCGCGTCGTGTTTCGGCTGATCAAAATTCATTTGGCACACGCGAACCCGACTACTTTTTGCTCGTCACGATCTCTCGCCAAACGTTATGTAAGAATCGACGCGCGTTGTTCCTGATTCGGTTAGTGACTTCACATAAATTATCGAGTGTAATAAACTCTTGTTATTTGATTTTTTGGCTTCGCGCAGCTCGAAGAAATTATACGTTACTTTATACGTTACCTTTTTTGTCGATGTAATTGTATATAAAATTATAAACGTATTTTATTATTATTAATTTATATCACATAATAATTTTTATGTTCACTTAGTTTAATGTCAAATTATTAATAATAAATTGAATATATTTATTATAATTATATTTATTTTGATTAATATGTAGGTACTTTAGGACTTTTATTGTAAAATCTCAACGCAGTTCTCGTAGTCCATAGGTTGTTCTACATTCTACTGAAAGTAGGTATTTAATTAAATGTAGGAATCTCACCCTGTTGTGCTATTTGTAAGATTATTTTTTTAATATTACTACCTTATTATTATCTAGAATATAATTATTAGTGCTAATCTTTAAAGATAAACTAAATGTTACTTGAAATATCATTGGCTTGCTTGCGGATATAAACTTTGTAGAATATCTGTTTTTTTTTTTCTCCAAGTTAATTGTATAAAGGTAGCTGTAACGAAGCTAATGATATTTGGTTAACTATGGATAAAAAAAAATAAATATAGATCTTGTGTTTGATGTGTGCGAATTTTACCTGGACAAATGTGTTAATTATATCATTACAATGTAGGAAATGAGACAACGCTTATTACACTGTTAAAAATGGTATCATTAACCGACAATCACGCAAACTTGATTTCATATTCAACATTGCCGAGTGTGGATATTAACCAGTTAACTTTGTCGTGATGATTTATAATTTTTTATTCCTTGATTTTAATTACATAAAAAAGAGGAAATATCTGTACAAATCAAGAGAATAAAAATTAAATAGTGTGATTTTCCGTAATATGCTTTATATAAGCTTTTAATAGTATCGAATCTTGAAAAAATGCGTCACTTACATGGATCTTGGTATTTTACCAATGACGGATGTATTCGTCAAAAACAGGTAACTGTTCGAAGAACTTATTTTTACTGCCATAACGTATAAGGATCTTATATCAATAAATTAATAATTATTTTGGAAAATGTGAAAGTTATATTGTTATAATTAACATGTTCATCTATTCACGTTTGGTTTGTAAACGCCATTTTTGTTTAGTCAGCAGTAAATGTTAATCACGCAATTAGCGCTGTGCTAGTTGTGTTAGGACATCATTTGTAACGAATAGCTACAGATGAAATGTTTGCTTCACTTTGGTTGTATTATTTACGAATACGTTTATAGTCATGCGATACATTTTTGAACCTTATGCCATTGTAATACGATTCACGTGTACATTATTAGCATTTGTAAGTACCTTGGGCACGGTTGGGATGTGACGCCGTAAATAGTCACTCATGCGTTCCTGTCGATATTATTATCTTTTCTATCGACAGGTATTTAGAATAGGCGTAACTTGAACGGTGGCGTCTACATTGTAGTCTTCTTGTTTCAGATCGTGTTGATGACGTTTAATTTGATTCGAAATTATTTTATCGGTTATCGTCAATATGGTACTTAATAGCCATAGGTATGTGATATTTTTGTATTTCCAGTTATATAATGAAAATAATGAATTTCGATATACTATTTTTGGTTTAGCTAATTCGCGATTTTCGATTATTTATCGATCGTTATTTCGTATATAAAATTTTACAAGTTTCCTCATTTGTCCCTACATATTAGCTATAATCTGCTAGTAATATTAATTTCATTATTACATCATAATGGACTTTTTAAATTTGGTATTATTACATTATGGTTGTTAGTATTGTAAACACAAAGTTTCTAGCCGAGTAACATCACAGTGATAATAATACTATATCGGTGAGTTGTTTTAATATAAACGTTAGTTCCTACAGTTTATTTTTAACCGTCTCTAAGTAATCATCCGTTAAGAGGCCATAAAGGTGTTAAGTTCTAAAATAGTATCACGTTCACTTCATGCATGTTAATGGCATATAATGGGTACTCCCGAGGAACTAATAAACGGTCGTTTATTAATCTATTACTTACGATTCTGTATTTCAACGCCGTGGCAACTTCCGGTCTTAAATAATTTATTATGCAAGTATTTTTTTTAAGTTATAAAAGTTCCTTTAAATATGATGAAGCAATAACGTTTCCTTTTATCGATTATGGGTTAACAGTTGACCTTGATTTCACCTGATGTGAAGTGACAATGAAGCCGTATATAGTGAAGCGTAAATGTAAGTATTTTCTAACACTTTTTCCTGTTTTATTGAAGTATATTATCCCCTGACGTATATTTAATAAGTAATAATAATGATTTTACCGTTACGTGTTGTACCTGTGGTATTCTTTTTGTTTTATTCCTTAGAAGGCACTCGTCCCACCGCCGACGATGAACGATAAATGAGTAGAGCTGGCAACTGTAAACAAGCTAGCGTGCTGCGAGTAGCGAGTGTGTTGCTCTGATAGTAAAGTCACTTGACTATAAGCGAGTGTGTGAAAGTGACAAGTGATACTTACACCTTTCGCTCGGGGCAGCAGAGACGTAACATTTCTTTGCAAACTGCATTGACCGAACTTGATCATTGGACAACTCGTAAAATAGTTTAAAATGAGTGTACTCAGGTCCATGGTTGCACAAAATGGCAAATGTCTGCTCGATCGACAAGTTTTCTTATCGCAAACCGAACATTTCTAAGCGATTATTATAAAGATAATATCAAAGGATAGCTTTGTCGTTGCAAGAGAACTAGTGAAGTGCCGCCGGCAGTGTGAACAGACAGTGATCAACTATTCATATATGTATTTCTTTCATTCACACACAATCTGTATCTTGTGGACATTTCTCGGACGAGAAAATAGTCGTGAGTTGGTCGTTTTCTCGCCTGCGGTGGGACAAATGCCTCATGAGTTTTCCTTCTGCGGAGAACTAGTTAATAGTTTATTTCTTTAGTTTGTGTAGTTACATTTTAATTAAAAACTTTTAATAACATATGTTTCATATAATTACCACGTATACATGTTATATGAGGTAATTATAAAGCAAAAGAAACTTGGGAAATCCAATTAAAAGCTGAGTATATTGGAAAATATCTTGAAAAAATAATTAACAGATTCACATGTGCCAATTATCTGCGAAATCTGTCTCCTGAATGAAAGTTGAATAATGTTTGAGTTTTTTTTATATTGATGTAACTATTTCTTAGCAGTAGTGTTGTAAACTTAATAAACTGGCTACTTTTTAATTGGTTGCCAGTCTGAAAACCGGCTACGAAGCGGTACTGTGATCGAATCTAAACATTTATGACGTGGAATAAAGTAGAAAAGATATTGTTTGTTACATATTTGGTAATTCCTGCTATCCCGTCTTACTCTTGATGACTCTGCCAGTTTTTTATGGATCCGAATATCTTCTTAAATTGAAAAAAAATAACGTACAATTTTGTTGAGCCAATTGCTCCATCATATATAAAACGAATCTAAAACAAATAGTTGCTGATTAAGTAAGTAGGTTGAAGTTTATTTGTCTTTATGATGAAGCGGACACCACCCGTACAATTTATAAACCTAGTCCAGTAGTGTCTTATGATCACATCCGTGTAGGGGCTGCCAAATATCAGCTGGTGAAGTAAAGGCAAGCTGACAGGCTAACATTTCTAACTGCAGATGAGTTTGTAAAGAACTTATATGTAATGAAAAACTTTTAATAAGTATTAGAAAATGGCGGTATTTTTAAGAGCATCAGATGAAATATATATATGTATAAATATACATGTACATATGTATAATTCCTTTAACTTTTTCAGTTTGCGCACTCGCTTTAACATTTATTTTATATTGTATGCGGGAATTGCGTCGGAAAGGGTTTTCGTTTCGTATTTAAATGAAAGGAATCTGATTTATATTTATTTCGTCCCATCTCTGCGAGGTTCCGTGCCGCCTCTTATTTGCCCGTTACGAGAGTGTTGCTTTAACGGTCGATGGAATTTCCAACTCGATCCTTCCTCCACCATCGCCATGATATTATTTCTATTGAATAATTCCTGAATATATATTAACTAGCCGACAATTGTTTCTTTGCCCGTTGTAATTTTTTTATGTAATGTAACATTCATCTCCCTCGACTGTGTATTAATTTTCGAGTCCATTGACTCGGAGAATAAGTAGTTTCATTGGGATTTGAACCTCAGGGATGATATTTATTTATTGCTTTACATTTAATATATTACTATTACTTTTAAAATTGTGACTAAAAATGTAATACTATACATAATTTTGTGAAATAAGAAACAATGTTTATTACGAATATAAAATAATTAATTCAGAATATAGCCTGATTGTTAGTTAACTAAAATTTTGCATTTTACATCTTTTTGTCGGAATTTATTTTAAAAGAAATAAATACACGCATTACTCAAATAATTACTACATTTCAATAGAATTCTTTCATCACTACATTTAATTACCTTTGTCTTTCCTTGTAAAAGAAATATTCTGCTGGTATATCACATAATATATCACGTATGAAAGATTTTTTTCCCACTTCAAAGAGGCGGAGTATGTTGCAACTAACTAAATAAAAGTGTAACGTTAAAGCCGATTGTGTACTAAAGTGCTTTATCGAGCTTATTGAGTGTACACAGTACACAGAACACGCTGGATGAGCTTGGGAAGCTGGACGGTGGGCATACATTATATGTGTATTATTGTATACATTTTATGGTGTGGAGTTATTTTAAATAAGGTTTACATGATGCGTCATTTTGACGAAACGACATTGTTGTGTCCGATGTTTTTATCGTTTTAGAGATAACATTGTTTCATAATTTATATTTAAAAAAGGGAATATAAGGATTTAATAATGTATCAAAGCAACATTCGAAATGGAAACCTTGAAAACATGTCTGTGAATGTAGTGACAAAATACATGATGCATAAACTTAATACATGGGACTTCTCTCAGTAGCGGCCATAATCGTCAACGTTAGACAAGCGCGTTTTAGCGGCTGTCGCATATTCTTAGAAATTGTTGTTCTCGCAAGATTTCGGGTTTTGACGTTTTCCTTTATCGGAAACTCACGCTCTTTGGAACATGGATCGACCTCTGTCCATATTACCCTTTTAACGGCTCCGAGGATGTGTGATAGCACCCGTAAGAGTTTTAGAGTCGAGCTTCAGGATGGGTTCTGTTTCGAATGGAGATCCCGCGACTCCATCAAAACGCTGAAGTCGACCAATAAGTCGGTTTTAGTAGATAAAAATCCTACATAACTCTTACCCCTTCAGAAGAAAAGTTTATCTTTCGATGATTTCCCACCGATGTAAAAAAAGGATCGAACCGTCGCCCTTCCAGGTCGGAATTCCACCTCACTTAAGTATCACCGCTTGTTTATAAATAAATAAATTAGTATTAATAAGTAAGAGTGTTATGCAAAATTCTTAATTCGTAATTTAAACATACTTATATACAATACATATAGCATTGAACAGTCTAGCTTACATCATATAATAACCTTCGATTTGTGTGCTGAGTGTGATGTCGACGCCGTGTGAATGGATCACAATACAACAAATTAATATTACCGCGCGCTCCATGCGATGCAATTCACATAGTAATATGGTTTCCAAATCGATAATGTTTGTCAAGTATTATTAGTTATTTGTATATATATATATACACAGATATCGATTTAATATATATATATA